>OVAN01000062.1:6275-106593 GCA_900406275.1 Anastatica hierochuntica
TTTTTTGAATTTTTCTCAAAATCAGTGGGTCAACCCCTACGAAAACATAGAGTTTTTTGGTAATTGGTCTATAAACAGAAGTTTATACTCTTCAGTGTTTTTTAAAAATTTATAACCACATTCTACATATATATTAATGTATTCTAAACTCTCTTTCATGATACATGTGCATCGTTTCTATTTTTTTATCAATTAATTTCATAAAACTTCATATACGGCCTAAATAAGTAGAGTAACCGATATAAAATCTCTATTATCTAAAGAAACGGNTATGCATTAAAACAAGATTATCATTTTTTGAATTTTTCTCAAAATCAGTAGGTTAACCCCTACGAAAATATAGTGTTTTTTGGTAAATGCTCTATAACCAGAAGTTTATACTCTTTAGTGTTTTTTAAAAATTTCTAACCACATTATACATATATATAATGTATTTTAAACTCTCTTTCGTGATACATGTGCATCCTTTCTAGTTTTTATCAATTAATTTCATAAAACTTCATATACGGCCTAAATAAGTGGAGTAACCGATATAAAATCTCTATTATCTAAAGAAACGGAGACAACAAATGTTCCATATATGATAATACATATGGGCTAATCCATTCATTGGTAATTAGTTTTGAGTTGGAAGACTATATTTTAACATCATACCAGAACAATCTGATTTTTGGGTCACCCGCCGGATGTTGTTCCCATGAAAAAGTTGACCCTTCATTTGGAGTGGGCATAATAATCAAAACCGAAGAACCGAACCAAAAGAACCGAAAAAATCGGAACCAAATTGGAACTGAACGGCTAACCGAAATAATCGAAAATATCTAAAAATACCCGAAAATATCTAAAAATACCCAAAATATACTCTAAAATACCCAAAAATACCCAAAAATAACAATAAAACTCAAAAAAATTTGAACACTAACATTTGAATAGTCATTTAATTTAAACGGAACCGAACTGGAACCGAACCAAAATATTTTAGGAATCGTATGATTCCAATTTTTGAGAATCGAACCGAAAACGAACGCCCAAACCTACTTCATATGGCCATGTCTGAGCGCGAGGAGTTGAAACCCATAATTTAACATTGTCTTGTGTTTTTTTTTATAATCATTGGAAGATTTGGTTTTAGATGATGATATAAAGCTTCTCAAGTTTGCTTTAGTTACTAGATGTCAAAATCAAAATCACATGTCTTTGCTTGTGATTCATCTTTATCTTTACTTTTCTAGTTTATAAGAAAGAACTAGAAACTTTGTGGTCATAAGTTGTGAACACACTTAACATGTCGTGTACGATATTGCAAAATGTAAAAAAACAAGATCCTTTTGTCACATGTTATGTTACGTATACAACTTTGTTTTAAAGTTTTGAGCTTTAAAAACTTTAAAACAAGATTCACATGATAATGTGTTGTTGTTATCATCCATGAAACGACATCTTAACAATGAAGAAGAAGAAGACATATCATTTATTTTTAAAAACACAAACACACATATTGCAATTGTTTGATAATTTTTAAGATCATTTAGACATACGAAATTCGGAAAAGTTTTAACAATTCTTGAAGTTTTGTGATAATGATGATGATCAAGAAGAAGCTTGTCCCAAAAGAGTTTGAATGTCTTTCTGCACAAATCCAAGAAAGGAAAGTATATATAAGAAGACTAAGATGGTTGTGGAATATAGTGAAATACATAAAGAAAATGTTTGAGGATGATTCCGGTTAAGAGCATGTTTATTGTGGGGTTCTTAGGGTGGGGTTCTTAAGTTTTTAACTGAAAAATTAAGAACCGGTTCTTAAAGTTCTTATTTAAGAACCGGTTCTTAAGTTTTTCAGTTAAAACTTAAGAACTCCGCCTTAAGAACCCCGCAATAAACATGCTCTAAGGAGAGAACCGGGTTGGTACATACCTCGAATTGAAGAGGAGAGGTTCTAGGAGAATATCTTTGAAAGACTTTGCCATCAGGAGCAATCAAGAACTTAGTGAAGTTCCATTTGATCGCGTCTATGAGCAAACCTCCTTTCTCTGCTTTCAAGTATTTGTATAATGGCGCCGTGTTCTTCCCATTCACATCCACCTACATTGATGATTAAATGTAATGTTGTAAAGATTATACTATATGAATTTGAGATAGATTATATGATAAGAAAGAAATCTACAAAATTTGATTAGTAAATGTTGAAAATGTTTAAATTTGATCAAAAGAAAAGAGAAAATCTACCTTGTCAAAGATTGGGAACTCAGCTTTGAACTTGGTACAAACAGTTTGTTGAATCTCTTCATTGTTACCTGGTTCTTGTCCTAAGAATTGGTTGCATGGGAATGCTAATATCTCCAAACCTTATAGTATTATTTAAATTTTTTTAACGTTTTTGTTTTAATTATGATACTAACAAATTGAAGTCCTAATTAAGTTAAATAACCAAAAAGATTTATATAGAGATTACAAACCTTGTTGCTTATATTTATCATACAGAACATTCAGTTCCTTGTAGTTGGCATCAGTCAGTCCACTGCAGTAATAAGATTGCAGAGATTTAAAACGGATTGATACTGATCAAATCAAACCGAAAACTAAATTCATTAGTTACTATTTTCTTTTAACTCGCTAGAAGCTAGTCGAGCGGCGACTTTGGGTATAGAGATTAACTGGAAAATCGGAGATTACACGAGATTATTTGGATCTAGTTTTTAAATTATTTTGTTATTTTTAATTGAAATCAATTTTTTAAATGCATAATAGATTTTATAACCGTGATATATATTTTGACTTGTTTCTAGACTAAAACTAACTAATTATATGATTTTAAAGATTATAACATATTTTTGCCTAATTTTAGTGATCAAATTTCGTTAAAAGACTAATTCGATAGGTTAAATAATGATAACATTAGAAAAATCGGATTTAGGCGGAACATAATCAGACGACCAACCGACTAACGGATACGCATGAGACTAATCCGTGTAGGCAGGGAAGTTTAGAACAAGGTATAATATATACTTGTGTTTATTGTTTTGTTGGATTGATTACAAACACAAATGAATGATTTATAGATTAAATAAAAACATCAATGAGGTTTAACAAAGTAATATTTTCAAAACAAATAAGAAAGAAAGGTTCTTATAGTTCATACCATTTGGAAGCAACATTTACAATCAGAAGAGTTTTGCCTTTGTATTGACTCAAACTCACATCATTACCTTTGATATCCTGTGATTATCCAAGAATCAAAGAATCAAACATAAACATATATATATATAAAAATTGATAACAATCTTTTAAAAGTCTTTTGTATCTAAGTACTTACTATAGATATGTTTATATGAGGTTCAACTTTGGAAGTTCCGCTAATATTATATTTGGATCAATATATTTATATCTTTGTATGAATTATAATATTAAGATGAAACATAACAATAATAATTGAAAAACAAAAGTGAAGAGAAAAAAAAAGTACCTTGATGGTGAAGTCGTAGATAGATTTTGGAGATTCATCAGCCATTTTTAGTGATGTTTCTCTCTCAAAAACTCTCTCTCTCTCGATCTCTTTGAGTTTTTTTTTTATGAAAGAGAAGAAACATATAAAAAATGTTATTTGTATATATATAAAAATGGTAGAGAAACGTATAAAAACAAGAGATGTTATTAAATGAAAGGAATCTCATGGGTGTGTGGGGTAAGCATCCATGACTTTATATTCATTGCTTACCCAATCTTATATAACCATAACTATTGTTTTCTTTTGTTTCTTTTTGTCAACCACAATAAATATTATTCTTAATCTTTTATTGATTATTCACGTTTTTCTTTTTTTTTTGGTGAAAATGTAAAAAATTTGATGAATATTATGAATTGTAGAATTTTTTTGAAAATGTGAATAAAAATACATACCATTCAGACGATTTCTGAAAAATGCAATTTTATTGCAGATTAATGGAGGTAGACTTATAGAGAAATCTTCGGCAAGATGCAAGTAAAACCGTGCAGATAGAGCGAAAAGATTTGTTCGGTGAAAAATTTTGTTTGTATTTGTTTCTCAAAATTTGTAATAGCAATATTAATAATTAAGACGATTTTTAAAAAAAAATCTACATAACATTCAAACCCGCAATGTAAAATAGATATAGTTATTTTTTGTCAAAACAAAAAGGAAGTATATAATTTCAAAAAGGAAGTATATAATTTATTTGCAAGAAATTAATATCATCATAATTGGAAATAAATCTCTTTTAAAACTATCGAATTGTCACCTTTCATAATTTTCCAATCTTGTAATGTAGCCAAATTTGACTTGATTTGTCAATTAGTATATAGTTATATTCAAAGGGAAAGAAAACCTTCTAAATTAGGGAAAATATCTAGAAATTTTAGACTTTTCATTTTTTTTCTTCCCATATTTTTAGACTTTTAATTTAGTTATTGACTTATTGCAATTGTCACGTAAGAAGAATAACATTTCTCAAAAATGTATTAACCAAAACTAGAATTGAAAATTTCAGTCAGTAAGTCTTATCAAGTAGTTGGACCAACTTAATAAAAATCTCAAAAAATATTTAAACATTATAGAAACTATTTAATAATAAAAAGAAAATTGAAATGATAAATTAAGTTACTTTTAGGTTACGCAACAGGGAGTTGGTAGTTAGTCGCTGCACAGATATGGTGTGAATTTAATTCTCTATCTCATCTTAAAATATATATACATATATATATATATATAATTCTTACATATATAAATATAAGTATTATATAAGCTATTTTACTAACTTATATATATAAGTATTAAATAATTTCTCTAAATTCATAATAATTTGTAAAAAAATAGTATTACCAATAAGTTAGTTGGTGTTACAAGTGAAGTGAGAAGTTCTTTTTAAGAGTAGCTAAGAATGTGAGGATGTTCATCCCAGAAACAATGTTCAATGATGTTGCAATGTTCTACCACCACTTCTCCTTCAAGTTTCTTCCCTGTCACTACTCCATTCTCTTCTCCAACAGCTTCCTGAAAAATAATGTTTAAACGAACCGTTGCTGGCTATTTTATCCGAAACCCGAACCCGGCCCAAAAACTGTTCAAACGCTGGTCATTTTACCCAAAACCCAAACCCGGCCCAAAATACCGGAAACAACCCCGAACCAAGGAAAAACCTGAACGGGTCTTAGTCTCAAGTAGTTCGGGTTTCAGGTAATACCTGAACCCAACCCGAACCTGAGACAAAAAATACCCGTAAGATATTTAAATACCCGAATAAGTATCTCAAATTAATACCCGAATTGATCCGAAAACCCCCCAAAAAAAAACCCAAAACACCCCAAAAAAATCTGAAATACCCGAACCCGAACTTACCCAAACCCCAATCTCGAACCGAAACCGAACTGAAGATTGAAAATACCCGAACGGCTATTGTAAGGTTGGAGTTCGGGACTCGAACCCGAACAGGTACCCGAACGCCCAACCCATTGAGCTTGATAAAGAACAGAGCATCAAACCAGGTTTTGGTCTATGATTTAGCCACCATTTATGAGTTTAATCTCCAGAGGTTTAAGTCATTCTACATGAAGTTCTCTTTAGCAAGTTCATATTAGTAAAGGTAAGTACTAACCTTTAAGCGGAAAACAGAGGAACCCATCCTAAAGATTAGAGGTAATGAGTTGTACTCTATTCCGAATTGACGACTAAGCAGCTCGTTTTTTTCTCGTGTTTGAGTTCCCTAGAAGAGCAAGATAAGAACCGCGGTGAGCATTGACTCATTTTTTCCTATACATCATTTCACAAAGTACCTTTAAGTAATCTTGAGATTGAGTTTTGGTTTTTCCAGATTTGACAAGCATCCAAAAACATGTATTATACTGATTATTAATGTGACCTGCCAAACGCAAAAACAAACAGAACGAAACCGTAAGACGACTCATTATGTTAAAGGAATCGTTTTTCGTAAAACATGATTATATACTCACAGTCAACTTGTCTCCAAGCTAGATAATCCAAGAGAATCTTGTATGTCGGATAGCAAACTGCTCGTCCATCGAACGATGGAGGATACTTCAATTCTTTGCGAGGGAAGAAATCTCTCCATTTGATTACATATGCGGATGTAAAGAAGGACGCGATTGCAGAGATTATCTTACTGCCAAATACAATATCGTAAATTTAGAAACAAGAAAAACCGTAACTGTTAGAGAAAACGATTTAATCTAACCTGGATTGTCTACTATAGAGCTCAGATTCTTTCTTCAGTACAAAGCTGGAATTGAGGATGAACTTCATTTAATACGTAAGATACGAAAAAACTGATACGAAAGAGGTTTGAGAGATGGATGGACCTGTACTCATCACTCACACCATAGGCAAAGTGAATATCTTTAAACTCCTCAAGAATAGCCACTGCACATGAATTCATAAGTTTCAGAGCTTGCTCATCATTTGGCTTCTCAAATTCATGAACTTCGGAAAATCTATATCAAAAATCCAAACAAGCTTCGTCGTAAACAGCCAAAATCTTCTTCAAAGCAATGAAAATGTCTAACCATAGACTAACGAAAGTTACCTATGAAAGTGACAGCCATCAATCCTAATCACCACCCAAGTTAAAGGTAACAGTTTGTTCTCAAACTGAAACGACCTAACAAAATCCGGTTCAATTTTGCCAATGTCTTTCATGAAGAGGCCAAGATCACTGTAGAGGGAGGGTTGTTCATTCCAAAAGCTTCTTCCGGCAATATTCTCTGAGTTTACGAAAACAGCCTTTCTCCTCAATCTTTTCACAGGATTGCCATTCTCGTCATGTTTTACAGTTTCTTCCACCTGAAAGAAGTTAAACGAAAGTAACTCGTATTACGAATGTACAATAAGTCTATAATATAGTAGCATCAAGCAAATTTACAACGAACATCAAAACAAGCATAAAGTGCTAGAATATAAACTATCACCTTTTTCTTGAAAAGACATGATCCTTGGCGAAACAATTCAGGGAGTGTTTTGTAGTTGATCCCAAATTTCTGAAAGAGAAGCTCGTTTTTCTGCTGTTTCTGCGTATCCTGCAGGTACTCGATGGAAAAGACACCAAACAATAGGATGAAACAACGGAATATAATATAAAACAAGGTGAAGATTGTAATGGAACAATTATATCGTCTTCTACTCGCAGTACTAAACACATTTCATGTTAACGAACACAAATAATCTACCATAGGAAACCACAAACAACACACCTTCAGAAACTGTTGCGCTTCACTCATGCTCATTCCACTTTTCACTAACATCCAGAAGCAAGTGTTATACTGATTACTAACGTGGCCTGCAAACAACAAACCGAAGCTGTTGGAAATTCTAGACAATAATTCGCACCAATCTGTATATCTGAAACATAAAAGGCCTTACAGTCCTGTTGTCTCCATGCGAGATAAGCTTGAAGAACCTCTACCGATGGACAAATCACAACTTTTGAAGTGAAGGAAGGAGCATACTCCAATTTTCTTTGGGGGAAAAACTCGTTCCATTTTGTTACATAGACTGCAGCAAAGAAGGAAGCTACCAAAGACAAAATCTTACTGCACATTAAACAAAAAACACGAAAGTTAAAACTATAAGTCGATTAGACAAAAGATAACTACACATTTATTGGTGCAAAAGGTTACTTCAAGTTAGTTCGCTTTTGAACAAAAACATTGATCAAATCTAATAGAATGAATACCTTGCTCGTCTCTGGTAGAATCTTGATGTTTTCTTGAATACAAAGCTACAAAAGACATCGAAAACAATCGGAAGTTTGAATATGACATAAAAGGGTAAAGCCTAAAACAGATAAAGCCAACGAAGTTGAATTTAGGACCTGTATTCATCACTGTATCCATATGCAAAGATAATATCAGGATACTCTTCCAAAACTGCAGCTGAACATGAATTCATCAGATTGAGAGCTGCTTCATCATTAGGCTTCTCAAACTCATGAACTTGAGAAAATCTATCGATAAATAAGAGAGCATCGTGTAAGGCGCAAAACCAATAAAGAAACATCCTCAACATATGTATATAAGAAAGCATCTTTCATCATTGTTCAAGTTCCAGAAACAATGTGCATCACACTATCAATTCCGACAATAGCTAAACTACAACAAATGGCGATAATGCTATTCCGAAAACTGCATTCATGTCCAAAATCCATAAAAGTCACTACCTTTAGTCAATTTCTCTCTCAAATTTTCCATTGCCACTACAAATTCAACAAGATCTAACGAAAAGAAAACATCTTGCTCGATGAGCCTATGACCAACTCCATGAACAGAAACTAAAACCAATACTAGAAAAGGCGAGATCTTTTACCTCGAAAAGTCACGACCATCGATATGAACAACCATCAAATTAGGAAGCATAACTTCATCTTCCGATTCGAATGATTTCACATACTCGTACTTGCTATTAGCCATGTTCTCGAGGTTTTAACCAAACTAAAAAAAAAACTCTCTGCCTCTTTGAAATCTAACTCACTTTGAAAGATTTGAACTTTTCGGGCAGAGAGTTTAGTGAGCGAACTTCTACTGCGCAGAATCGAATCTGTTACTAACCCAAAGCTAAGCCTTCCTCGACCAGACCGACACTTCTCTACACAATCATCAAATCAAATTAACCTTTTGAGGCTCTTCCAATTACTCTTACCAATCAAATTGAAGCTTCTCAAGTCCAAAAAAAGCAGCGAAGCAGCGAAGATAGCAATCACAGCAAGCTCAGGTACACCGGAATCAAACAAGTGAGTCGCTTTCACGGCGGCTCTGGTCGTATTCTGGGAACAGAGCTGAACAGAGCACAACGTCGTAACAAAACTGCGTCTTTTGAAGCTAAACGGTGTCGTTAAAGCTAAATACAAACTCGACAAACGACGTCGCTTTGGTCCATTTCCACAGGCCTATGGGCTTAATCTTTAAATTTTATAAGCCCATTAAAAGCCCATTAGCCCAAGTAATGATCATGAGTCTTTAACCTAAGTATAAAATCACTCGTCTCTGATAATGATAAACGAACAAGCGTTTCCTTCATCATCTTGAGATTACTGCTTTCTTCTTCTCGACCTTAGGGTTTCAACAGTCTACAAACATGGCGACGCAGATCAGCAAGAAGAGAAAGGTGAAATTATAGTTTCCATTTTCATTTTTCTTCTGGAAATGGATCTCTCTCTATCTCTCTATCGGTGTATCGTATGAAATGTTTCCGTGTGTTTTGTAGTTTGTTGCAGACGGTGTGTTCTACGCCGAGCTTAACGAGGTTTTGACTAGAGAGCTTGCTGAAGATGGTTACTCTGGTGTGGAAGTTAGAGTTACTCCGATGAGAACTGAGATTATCATCAGAGCCACACGAACTCAGAACGTTCTCGGTATGTTGAATCTATGCTTCTTTTTGGTGGATTCTGTGTTTAAAGATCTGATAATGATTGGTGTTGTGATTGTTGGTGTGTAGGTGAGAAGGGAAGGAGAATTAGGGAATTAACTTCACTTGTGCAGAAGAGATTCAGATTCCCTCAAGACAGTGTTGAGCTCTATGCTGAAAAGGTTAGCAACAGAGGTCTCTGTGCCATTGCTCAGGCTGAGTCTCTTCGCTACAAGCTTCTCGGTGGTCTTGCTGTTCGTAGGTACGATCTTGTTTGAATTGATGGTATCATTGGGTTTAGGATTCACTTATTAGCATTCACAGAGGCCAATAGTATATATGTTGATGATGTAATTTGTTAATGTCTTCATATTTATGAGTTATGCATCGACCTCATAGTTTTGGCTTGTCATGTTAAAGTTGCAATGATCTTGTGTTGTATAGGGCTTGCTATGGTGTCTTGAGGTTTGTCATGGAGAGTGGAGCTAAGGGATGTGAGGTTAATGCAACTCCCTGAATCCTTAAGATAGCTTTTTTCTCCACAAAATGTTAACAAAATGCTTGCTTGACAGGTTATTGTGAGTGGAAAGCTCCGTGCTCAACGTGCCAAGTCGATGAAGTTTAAGGATGGTTACATGGTTTCCTCTGGTCAACCTGTTAAGGAATACATTGACTCTGCAGTGAGACATGTTTTGCTTAGACAGGTGTGTTTCTTCATGTTCCTTTGTTTGAAACGGGTAAAGTGAAGCTTTGCAATGCCCTAATCGTAAACCCGTGATGTGCGTGCAACAGGGTGTGCTTGGAATCAAGGTGAAGATCATGCTTGATTGGGATCCTAAAGGCAAAACAGGACCAATGACACCATTGCCAGATGTTGTGATCATTCATGCTCCAAAGGACGAAGAGTCCAACTTCGCGCCTGCTCAGGTCGTTACCCCGGCTGCTCTTGCAACCGAACCTCAACTCACAGCCGTAGATTACCCTGAGATGATCCCTGTCGCCTAGAAGGTTTACCATCTGATTTTGTTCGTTTTGTTTTTTCGACTTTTCTGCGTTCGTTTCTCTTATGTCTTCAAAGCAGACAAGTTTTTTCTCATGTTGTTTGGAATCAAAATGAAGTTTTCTTGAGGTTGAATGCTTTTAGTTCATTACATATTTGGTCTTTATAAGAGTACATAAGTCATACCGTATGATCCAAACTTAAAAGAAAGATACACAAAAGAAAACATCATTGAAACTTCATAGTAATTGAGAGGTCAAGAAGAAGAACAGCAAGAGAATCCAAACCCTTGTTTGGATCCATTGTTGTCATCCTTAACAAGACTTACTACCCGATTCTTCGCGCTGCTTAGCACTGTTTTATTTGCGTCGGAGTTGAGTTGTTTCCGGCTAACATTAGCATAGATGTCCCGGATCACCATTTCCATAAAGAACAATCCTTCGCTTTCCGCTAAGGATATACCTTCTTCCACACTCACGGCTCTTATGTGTTCTAAGTCGCATTTGTTTCCCACAAGCATCCTTGCTACCGTTGTATCCGAATGCGCTGCCAACAAACAAACATTCATAATAAACAACAAAAGTCTACCATCAAAAAGCCTTCGGTTGTCTCACTCTCCTTAGAAATGTACAACGGTGTGAAAGCTTAATAAATGAATTTTGACGAGAAATGGTAGACAAATGCAACAAACATTCTTTCTTAATTTTCTCAGTATGTGCTGCAAACAAACTCAATATTTGATTATACATTGAAAAGGCAAAATGCCCCAAAAGAGTTGTTAAGGAAGCAGGAGAGTGGTAGTAATAGGTCCTACATTTTCTTTTCTAATTGCTTACGATTATTGTCTTTATAAAGATTTAAACGTTTGATGTAACTGTGCTTTTGGCAATAACGTTACAAATTCATCTACTCCACAATGCTTCGAATCTGCTCTAGTACCATCTTTGTGTCTTGTTACTTAAGTAAACTATTGTTGGTGAAATGAAGAAAAAACGTAAGGGAGCATCGCATCGGAGAGGTTACAATGGCTCCTCTTGAAACTTGAAACTTGAAACTTGAAACTTGAAACTGAAAGAAAGGAGAAGAAGATGAAACTATTGATACGACGTCGCTTTCACTGTTCCATTTCTCAAGACTTTGGTGGTCCAGACTATTTTTGGGCTTAATTTGAGCGGCCCAAAAGTTTGATTTGGCCCAGACTAATTTAAGAAGCCCGTACAAAAAATCGAATTTTGGGCTTTAAATTACGCGGGTTGGACCCGGTTTGGACGCGGTTAGCGCGCAAATCGAGGTCGATTTAAGTCGGTTATCATGGTATAACGGGATCCGTTTTCCGTTCAAACGGGGCCGTTTGCGTTGACTCGTGTCCGTTATGTGTTGACCCCGTGTTTGACCAATTCTTGATGGGCCTTTTTAATCGGCCCATTAAACCGTTTCGAAACCCTCGTCTTCCTCGCATCGCATCGGATCAACATCTGCTTCAAGCTTTCGCCGGCGGAGACCGATACGACGTCGCTTTCACTCACTATTCATCTCCCCCTTCCCCGCCTCTTGCTCGACGCCTTTCGCCGGCGGAGACCGATACAACTTCGCTCAGGTTCCGATCTGTCGCCCATCTCGTAAAGACTGTTTTGATTTCCTCCAGATTCAGTCTTGTTAGATCCTGATGTTTATCTGAAAGCTAACATTTGTTACTCTGATTACAGCCTTATGTGGTCGTGAATTGTGCTGTTCCTCGAGATTGCGAGCAAGATCCAGATTCCGCCATCTCCATCAACGTTCCTTCTTCTCAGGTACTAGATAATATCTCTTTGAGTTCTCTCTCTCTCAAGACGTAGTAGAATGATAGTGTGTAATGTATGTGTGGTGGTAACAGATGAAAAAGAGATGCAACTAGTGTTGAATGCTGGTGGACCAGAGAGGCTATCTCGTGTTGAAATGGCTTGTCCTTGATCAAACATGTGTCTGCATCATCGGTATGTGTAAAGGGTATTCATTATTCACAAATGAAATGATGTCGCTCTCGCTTGTTGAAATATATGGGGAAAACGAGTCAGTTAAGCGTTGTTTCTGTAAGCAGGTGCATAGAGGAGTGGAATCACCGGCAGATATATCGATAGAGGAGTGGAATCACCAGCAGGTGGATAGAGAAGGGAAGGAGAATTAGGGAATTGACTTCACTTGTGCAGAAGAGATTCAGATTCCCTCAAGACAGTGTTGAGCTCTATGCTGAAAAGGTTAGCAACAGAGGTCTCTGTGCCATTGCCCAGGCTGAGTCTCTTCGCTACAAGCTTCTCGGTGGTCTTGCGGTTTGTAGGTATGACTTGTTTGAATTGATGGTATCATTGAGTTTAGGATTCACTTATTAGCATTCACAGAGGTCAAAATAGTATATATGTTTAGTATGTAATTTGTTAATGTCTTCATTTGTATGAGTTATGCATTGGCTTCATAAGATGTTAATGTTGCAATGTCCTTGTGTTGTTTAGGGCTTGCTATGGTGTTTTGAGATTTGTCATGGAGAGTGGAGCTAAGGGATGTGAGGTGAGTACTAATCCCAGAATCCTTAAGTTACCTTTTTTCTCCACAAAATGTTAACAAAATGCTTTCTTTACAGGTTATTGTGAGTGGAAGGATTCGTGTTCAACGTGCCAAGTCGATGAAGTTCAAGGATGGTTACATGGTTTCCTCTGGTCAACCTGTTAAGGAATACATTGACTCTGCAGTGAGGCATGTTTTGCTTAGACAGGTGTGTTTCTTCGTTTTCCTTTGTTTGAAACGAGTAAAGTAACCTGCGCAATGCACTAACCGTAAACTCGGGATGTGCAACAGGGTGTGCTTGGAATCAAGGTGAAGATCATGCTTGATTGGGATCCTAAGGGCAAAACAGGACCAATGACACCATTACCAGATGTTGTGATCATCCATGCTCCAAAGGACGAAGAGTCCAACTTCGCACCTGCTCAAGTCATTGCTCTGGCCGCCCTTGCAGCCGAACCTCAACTCACAGCCGTAGATTACCCTGAGATGATCCCTGTCGCCTAGAAGGTTTACCATCTGATTTTGTTCGTTTTGTTTTTTTCGACTTTTCTGCGTTCGTTTCTCATATGTCTTCAAAACAAACAAGTTTTTCTCATGTTGTTTGGAATCAAAATGAAGTTTTCTTGAGGTTGAATGCTTTTAGTTCATTACATATTTGGTCTTTATAAGAGTACTAGTAATCAATTTTGTAGTCATACCGTATGATCCAAACTTAAAAGAAAGATGCACATCGTTGAAACTTCATAGTAATTGAGGTCAAGAAGAAGAACAGCAAGAGAAACCAAACCCTTGTTTGTATCCATTATTGTCATCCTTAACAAGACTTACTCGATTCTTCACGCCGCTTAGTTCGGTTTTATATGCGTCGGAGTTGAGTTGTTTCCGGCTAACATTAGCATAGATGTCCCGGATCACCATTTCAAAAGCCGTTTTAACATTTGTTGAATCAAGCGCCGATGTTTCCATAAAGAACAATCCTTCGCTTTCCGCTAAGGATTTACCTTCTTCCACACTCACCGCTCTTATGTGTTCTAAATCGCATTTGTTTCCCACAAGCATCCTTGCTACCGTTGTATCCGAATGTGCTGCCAACAAACAAACATTCACAATAAACAACAATAGTCTGCCATCAAAAAGCCTTCACAAAATTAAAAAATGTAATTGCTACTTATGTAAAAGCCACGGTTGTCTTACTAAAAAGAACAACAGTCTGAAAGCTTAATAAATGAGTTTTGACGACCAAAAAAAATATTCTTTACCAAAACATATCTTTGACATTTCGCATTTTCGTATGACCTAATCAGTTAACGTCAATGTTATGTTCGATGGTCTTCCAACTCAAAACCAATTGACAATAAGTAGATTAGCACGTATCCGTTATATATCAGTTAAGGTCTCATCATATTGAGTAAGATCTATTGCTAAGACTTACTCTTAAGCTCATCGAGCCAACGTCCGACGCTTTCAAACGTATCGCGACGGCTGATGTCATAAACGACTAATGCTCCAACGGCGCCACGGTAATAAGCAGAGGTAACAGCACGGAACCGTTCTTGACCAGCAGTATCCCAAATCTGAGCTTTGACTTCTTTGCCATCGATCTCGATGCTCTGCGTCTGAAACTCGACGCCGATCGTTGCTTTCGAATGAGCATTGAACTCGTTCCGGGCATAACGAGAGAGTAGATTCGATTTTCCGACGGCTGAGTCGCCGATTATCACTATCTTGAAGAGATACTCTTCTCCTCCTTCGTCGTCGGACGACATTCTTCGTTTCTCTTCTTGATTTCTAGAGAGAGAAACTGAGTCTTTTAGAGAGAGAGATTTGGAGAAGAAACAAGCTGGCAACGATGAAGAAATGATGATGATGACATTACATTACATACTGCGCATGAAGTAGTTCATTATATCAATTTTTTTTTTAAAAAAAAAACATATAATTATTATTATTTTTCATATGTTTACAAAAAAAATTTCCCCAGCTAAATCTCTTTTTCTTTTATTAAAAAAAGTTGGAATTAGACCGTTTCGGTTCGGTTTCTTTCGGGTTTTAAGAATTGGAATCAATTCGATTTTCAAAATATTTCAGTTGAGTTCGGATTCAGTTTCCGATCTAATTAAGAAACCATTCTAATATGTTTTTAGATATTTTCTATTATTTTCGGATATTTGTTAGTATTTTGAGATATTTTTGTATTTTCGATTTTTTCGGTTTACTCACTATTTCGTTTCGGTTTTAATTTCTTAAAGTTCTCAAAAACTTAAACCATTCAGATATTTTTTAAACCCAATTTAATTTCTACCCGTTTTTTCGGTTCTTTCAGTTCAACTCATTGATTCCGGTTAATATGCCCACTGCAAGTTGGAATTAGAAAAGCAAATACAAAAATTTAAAATACAAATTATTACGAAAAACACACATCTTATTTCGAAAACGGTCTATAAAAAACTGAAATTTTAACTAGTCTACATGAATTCGCCGGCTTTTGTCTCCGGAAATGATACATTTTCCCGGGTTTGTGTATTTCCGAGATTTCCTCATCTAGATGGAAAAACAAGATGAGCTTAATTTCAAGATGACACTTTACACGTTATATGAATTCTAGAATTATGATAACAAAGAACTCAAAGAACTTTGTTGAGCTCTGCTTCATCTGGATGCAATCTCTTGAGGCTGTTCCTTGCTTCTTTTACTCTTGTTTCTTGAGTGCCGGGTCGGTACTTGTAACTCCTGATGTCAGTTTCTTCACGCTGTCTTTAGCCTCTGCGACAAACGAAGCGTCTGGCTTGTGTTTATCCGTAGGTTCTTTCAAAGCTAAACAGATGTAGAAGACAATCACTACATTGACTGATACCACCGCAAGAAACCCACTCAGTAGTGTTAGAGAGTGCGGTGACAATGTTGTTGAACCTGTCGGAGATTTAATCAAACAGAGCCGTGTTAGAGGTTTGTAAAAGCTCTGAAACATCTACGGTTTTGCAGTTTCATCGGTCATATTTATGTTATTACTAAACTAAAGCCGCAAAACTAAGAGCCAATGACTAAATTAACAACCATTGCATACCGACATATAGCATTTGCTGCATTTCAATCTAATGTTCGATGAAGCTAAAGATGCTTCGATAAGGAAGTTTTATAAACAATTTGAAATGCTTTCAATTGTAAAACTCCCCTACCATAAGCCATCATCTAATCACTCCTTAAAAGACGTAAACTTAATCTTCAGATCGTAGTTTTAGGACAGACTTGGTAGTAACCGCGGAAACAATACTAGCGGGATTAGCACCAAAAGAATACAGGAACAGGTTCTATAAGATCATCAGACTCCTTACTACAAGTCAACACTCAATCATATTGTCAAAGAACGATCCAGAGAAAACCGAGAAACTGTAATGCAAACACCAAACTAAACTCAAACTCTAAGTTTACAAACACAGAATGAGAAATCTAAAGATATCTTTGTTCATCGAACAAATTACACTACTCTCCTAACTAATTACAGTTTCTAATCTAATGGATTCTTACAGTTCAAGAGCTCCAAAAACGATTAAGTAAAGGCTCAAAAGCAGAATCATGGATACAATTTTAGAAACCAACACAGGTCTCCTCATTCATCAAGTCAAAACATAGAAATGTTAAGCTTAGATGCAGTCTTCACCTTCAGAACCATTGCTCCTAATCTAAAGATGAATCAAATCTTATACAAATCAACTCGAAAAAAGTTCATCATTAGTAGATAATAAACAAGTCTCTACATCAAAATCAACAGTTCATTAGCTAAATCAAAGACAAAAACAGAGAAGCACAAGTTTTAAAAAACAAAAGTCTTAAACTTTTCAAAACAAATCAGAATCAATCTTACCAGGAAGCAAATTATTGTTGAACCCATATAATATCACAATAGGAAGAACCCACATGAACATTGAAGCTACAAGAAACTTCTGCATAACTCCAGCCATAGTAGCACGAACAAAACAAAAATCTACATCAAAATTTATGAAAACCCATGAATCAATAACGAAAGAGAACACAGATCTAACGAAGAAAGAGAGAAGCTTTTACATTGAGACTCAAGGTTTCAAGAGTAGAGATTTCGATTTCGCTAAAGTCTCGATTTTTATTTTCCTCTTTAGTGTTCTAAAGAAGATCTTAACCAGAGTGATGATACTTACACCACAATGTCTAAACCGGAATTACCCGACCAAATTATTTGATTCGGCTCGGTTCGACTAAACTAGGTGCCGTTTCTAGCGATAGCGTACAGACTACATGCAGTTTTGACTTTAGACTCGAGTGATCACTAAAACCTAGTTAAATGTGACCTAAGTTACCAAAGTAGCATTATTATCATCCAAATCACACAATTAATTAAGGAAGTTAACAATTAAACTAATCTCAATCTGATTAATGAAACCAAAAAAACACTCCAAGTAGTAAAAAATTCAAAAAAAAACCTAAAAAAAAAAGCCCTAAAAAGAAAAAAACCTAAAAAACTTGCGTTACAAGTCAATAGAGAGGTTATAGCCCACAGTGAACAGAGACTTAAGTTATTTAGATTTTAGCAGAGAGCTCAACGGCCGCCGCGAGACATGCTGATCAGGATTAGCGCCGCTTGCTTAACCTCCGGTGTAACTTCAAAAGATGGATCATCATCAGTAGTTGGAGATGGAGGAGACAATAATGAACCTTCTTCTTCTTCTTCTATGTCCTCAATACAAACTCTATGTGATCTCCTTTTCCTCGGAAAGTCAAACAATCTTCTTCTTTCTTCCTCTTCCAATGCCTTGAGACGCTTAGCTTCATTTCTTCTTTGTTTGAGGCGGAGACGCCTAAACTTCTCTCTAGTCCTTATTTTCCTTTGATAGTCAACCACTCTAGCTTCATATGGAACCAAAGCTAATGATAAATCTTGATCTTGATCTTGAGCTTGATCTTGATCTTGATCTTGATCTTGATCTTGATCTGGAGCTGGGGCTGGGGCTGGAGCTGGAGGAACAAGAGCAAAGTAGAGCTTATCCGCGGAGAGGAAAGACCAAAGACGAATCGTTTGGCCTTTCCTTAGCTTGTTTCCAAGGAAGAAATGTTTCCAACCAGAGCACAAGACATAGTTAGAGCTTGACTTCATATCCCATCTCCTTAGCTTAAGCAACCATTGTTCACCTCTTGAATAAACCAAAACCACATCAACTCCTTTATCCTTACGGTTCTTGAAATTATCATCAATGATCTTTAACTCTCTCTCGTTCAAGAAATCAATCTCTGTTATTTGCTTAAAAGGAATCAAGAGACGGTTCTGATCTATCAAAAGATCACTCATCGTAAGAACTTTCTCAAAGATCATCTTTGGTTCAACATTATTCTCTTCTCTCATCAAGTTCACTAACCACTCTGGTGTCTCTCCTCTCTCTCTCACCACCGGTTCTCTCCTCACCGGTGGTCTTCGAACCACATGCTTTCTTTTCTTAACAGGTTTTATTTGACTAACCGGCTCTGCTCTGATCGGTTCGTCAGCCACAACAACAACAAGATGATTCTTGGAAGCTTCTAAAGTAGACAAGCTCGAAGAAGAAGAAGCTTCATGATTAGGGTTTTGTTGTTCGTCAGCAACAACAACAAGACGCTTCTTAAAAACTTCTACAGAAGAAAAACTTGAAGAAGAAGCTTCAAGTTTAGGGTTTGGTTGTTCATAAGCAACAACAACAAGACGATTTTTATAAGCTTCTAAAGCAGAACCTTCATGATTAGGTTTTTGTTATTCGTCAGCAACAACAACAACACGCTTCTTAGAAGCTTCTAAAGTAGACAAACTTGAAGAAGAAGAAGAAGAAGCTTCAAGTTTAGGGTTTTGTTGCTTTCGAAGTCGTTTGAAACCAATCAACATTTTCTTCTCTGTTTCTTCTTCTTCTTCTTCCTCGTGATCACTAGCTCTTGTTTCTTCATCATCAAAAGGTTTAACCATTCTCATCGTCGCGTAAGAAAAAGTAACTAAAGATCTCTTCTCTCTTAGCTGCAAACCCTCGCTTTGATCATCGTTCACCATCTTTATCTTGTTGATGATGATAACAAAAAAAATAAAAGGTATAAGAGAAGAGAAAGTAATAAAGCTTAAGTAGTTTAAAAAGATTTTTTTTCTTGTTATAAATCCTTTTCCAATTCTGAATATAATTAACTCTTTTTCCTTTTTTCTACATAACTAAAATTTCCTTTTTTTAATTAATTTGAAGATAATTTCTTTTTCTTTTTTTCTTTGTTAATTTATGTATTTATCTTGTTTTTCTATTGGCTGTTATTTTATTTTTGATAACTAAGAAATAATTTTCTGATTCTTAATAGATTATATGGATGTTATAGTCATTATCAAATCCGTGTTGCATGTTATATTATTACTGATTGATTATCTGAAACCCCAAAAAAAGGAAAAAAAAACAAATTCTTGTAATTCCATTACAAACAAATAACACAAGCCGGCAATAAAAAGATTCACTTAACAAAATATAAAAGAAAATATAAAAGAAAAAACTCTCTTAATTTTTACACATAAAACAAATTCTTGCGATTCCATTAATTCTCAAATAAAGGTTTTATTTGTGTGTGACGTGTCATTTACTTATTTTTCTACTTGCGTTTCTATAGGGTTTTTTTAATCAAATAACAAATAAAAAAAAATCTTGATGAAATGAAAAGGCTTAAGTTTATCTAAACTTTGATATAAAAAAAAGTTTAATGGATTGAGAAATGCAAACGAACTTTATTGGTTCTATGATTTATGTCAAAAAAAAAAATATGATTTTAGAATTTATCTTCAAATCAAGTGTAATTGATTTTGTGATTTATAAGTGTAAGAATTTACTTTTTGATTTGATTTTGTAATGGATTTAAAAGAATTTGATTGTTAAAAATACAAATACAAAAATATGAGAAAAAATCTACTGATTTACAAATATTTTTTAAAAATTCAAATGTTAAATATCAAAAACCCGTGAATTTTACAAAGATTTGCATATCATATATGATTTCAAAACCAATTAAAATAAACAAATGAGTAAGACCCCTTAAATTTATCAAAGAAATGAAAGATTTGCATTTCAAGAAACTAACATTGCTACTAAGTAATAAACTTTTGCATTATAAATCAAATAAATTACCAATGTAGACAAATATTATAACACATCCAAAGTAAAAAGGATGATGCATTTTAAGCCACTATAGAAGTGGAGATTAAGCAGAGTATAGTAACAAGAAACTGCCATTGTAAACTTATGAGCCATCATCATACTAAAGTTTTAGCTATGTCTTTCATTAGTCTTGAAACAGAGAGATTTTCACGAAAAATCATCATCGAAAAGGCGAGTTAGACTTAAGATTGAAAGATGGAGATGGTGGAGGAGTCTTCACAGGAGCCCATATATCAGCACCATTGGTTTGAGCAAGCTTTAATGTATACTCCATTGGGACAAGACATAGGCCTTTGCTTCTAAGTTTGTACTCTTCCTTTTCCTCCTAGTTATAAAAGACAAGATATGTTAAGAGTTCATGTAAAGCTAATTATTCTTAAATAGATCAAGATTCTGCTCTCACTTGTGTAGTTGTTTGCAGATATGGAGCACTTAGAACCTATAAAGACAATAAGCAAAGTCATTGTTGAAATCGGAAGAGGCAAATGTAACATGTTTGAATGTGAAAAAACTAGAGCAGAGACTTTGACTTAGGGTTTGGGCATAAAATCTGAAATCCGAAAATTCGAACCGACCCGAAACGAAAAACCGAATCCGAACCGACTACTCCTAAAAACCAGAACGGTTCTTATTTCTATAGAACCGACAAACCCGAACCGATCCGAACCCGAACCGAAACTGGAACGGAGTGTCCCAAAACCGAAAAAATATATAAATTTTTACAATTTTATAAAAATATATTAAATTTTCGATTATTTTATTGATTTTTTCTGAGCAATTTCGGTTTTAGGTTCGGATAATTCGGTTTTCCCCCGGTAATTTGGTTTTTCGGATAATTTCAAGTTTCGAGTCCATTTCAGATCCTCTAAAAAATTTAAAAACCGACCTGAACCCGAATCATATCCGAACCGAACCAATCCGAAATCCCCTCCCATCCAATGTGGTTCTTATATATGTCCCTACCCGAATTACCCGAACAGATCCGACCCGAAAATCTGAATGGGCACCCCTACCTTGACTTGTTCTTGAAGAAACTGTATGTATTGCATCGCCTCTAGAAGAACTGATGCAGTGTCGGTCTACAAAGAAAGGGAGAGAGACTTTGAACATGATTAGAGAAGAGGAAGAAGCATAGAGGAAAATATCATTTTCTATTCACTACCTTTCCATATGGAGAAACTAGTTGTTGAAGAGCTGAGATACGTTCTCCTAACTTGTCTTTCTTCTCCTGTTTTTAATACACAAAGACAACAAAACACAAAAAGATCATTACCGTGTTGGTCAAGGAATGTTCATGATCATTAAAAGGAATATCATAAGACCTTTGAAGAGAAAGAGAGATTAGACTTGTGTCGTTTCATGGTGTTTTTTTGTTCAAGAGAGTAGACACTATGCTTATTCTCCATCATCATCTCTGATAAGTCTCTAGAATAATCCATTCCTTAACATCCAAGAAAGAAAACAAAAACAATTTGACATAAGAAATTAGGGGGTACATTGCCGGTAACGGGCCGGGTAAAGCTGGTAAAAGTCGGATATGGATAGTATGTGTATCTAAAATCGTTACCGAAAGCATACATGTAATAGTAAGGTTCGGATAACAATGGATAAAGGTCGGTCAGGTAGTTAAAATCAATATCCGTTTAATACTTTTACTCGTATTATATCAAAAATAGGTTGAATAATCATATAATATCATAAATAAGTTGAATAATTATTGTTATTCAATTGCTAAAATATTAAAATAATACTATAACATTTTATTTGAATACTAATCAAAGTTACACTAAACATAAAAATATTCAATAATTTATAGGTCGATTTTAAATTTTTTCTAAAATTTACATTATATTATGATAAGAAAATATTAACGTATCTAGGAGAAATATTATTAATATTAAATTATAAATAATTTTTAACTTTAAGTTATGCGAACGGTAATATGGGTATCTATACAATTAGCCTTACTCAATTCTTACCCGTTTAAACAAATTTTTTTGATCCAAAAGGATAATTTGTATTATACCCGACCCTTATCCACTAATTCAAGTAGGGTATAGAACATATCGGGTTACCCGATCCAAATTGCTCGGGCCTATAACAAACTAGTTTACTTGCTACGGTTTAAAAGGGAAATGTTGTGAGGGGAAAAGCTAACCCTGCGTAAGTTGTAGAAGCAAACATAAAGATTACACAACTCAAACTATTTGTTTTTTTTGCATTGAACTACAAAAGGTATGCAAAATATAGGTTTGGAACCAACAATTGCATTAGAAGATAAGACTTTTGGATTAGAAAATTAGTTAAGAGAGTAGATAATGGTCAGAGGTTAGCTCTTAAAGATCACATCAACTTAAAGTATTATATTAAGTTTGGTATACGCATAATCATACATGATTAAATATGATGATATCATACTTTGCTTCTATAGGGATACAATACATTGTATATGCATTATACAATAATCTCAAGAAGTAACTCATTTAATTTCATTAGAACAAAATGGTAAAGTAATCTTTAAATCTATTTTTGTTATAAATGCTAAAGATTTAAGCCTTTAGTGTTTAGATACTTAAAGTTGTTATTAAGGCAAAAAATACCAAAAGTGTTAGAGAAGAAACAGAGTAAATGAAACTTACAGAGAGAAGAGAGACAACATTTGCTTACTAAGCAACAAGAACTTCAAGAAACTATTGATCTTTATATCTTCGTTTCTGAGGTTTTAAGTTGATTCTTGTGTGACCCTTTTGGTCTCTCTCTCTGTTTCTTTCTTATCTTCTTGAGGTCTTGAAGAAAGAAAGTCGACGACTTTAATGAAAGCTCGAGCTCCTAAGGTGACGTGAAACCAGAGAACGACGTCGTAATTTAAAGAGTCGTGAGAGAGAGAGAGAGGTTTGTGTATAGAGAAGAAAGCAAAGAAAAGAGAAAAGAGGAGGGGACTACGTTTAGTATGTCTTTTTCTTTATTTTGTTTTTCTTTTCGTCTTTGTTCATTTAATTCTCATTTAATCAAGATTTTTCTCGTGTGACAAAAATAAAATAGTTAAATTTTTTTTGTTAATATACTTTTGTATATGTAATTAATCAAAATAGTTCTATAAGAAGTTTATTCTTATTCTTTTTTGGTTTTAAATTATTCCGATTTTAAATTCAAATGTAATCTTCCCAGATAATAATAGTGGATAAAAAGATACGGTCTTTCCGAAGATATAAGCCGACTAATAAAACAATCTATAACCAAAAAGCGGTAAAAATATTACCGAAAACACACCTAACACATACTTCGAACAACAAACCAAACAAAGAAGAAATGATAGAAAACTAGTAAAAAACCTTCGTTCTAAAAATCTCTGCCTAGGTCAATTATTCATTCGCGTATTCGTTAGAAGGTGGTCGTCCGATTAAATTCCGCCTAAATTCGATTTTTTCAGCACTATCACTATCTAACCTACCGAATTAGGTTTTTTAACTAAAACTAATCAATAAAATTAAGCAAAAAAATATGTTACAAACTTTAAAATCATATAAGTTAGTTAATTTTAGTCTAGAAACAAGTTCAAAATATATATAAATCATGTATTTATATAATTGATTTCTATTAAAAATACCAGAATTGTCCAGTAACTAGTTCTCGATTAATCACTGGGAAATCTCCGATTTTTTTATCAATCGTTAGGTCAAAGATCGCCACTCGACTAACGAATTATAGAACAAAGAAAAAATACACAAATCTAATCAAATAAAACCAACTAGAAGGCAAGTGGAGACATTATAAATTTTTTAATTTGAAGGTTATAAGTTTACTATACAGTATGGGAGATATATATATATATATATGTATATATATAACTCCAAGAAAATTTCATAAGTATATAATCTAATGTGTATGTAATATATATTTGGAGTTTACGAATGTAATAAGAAATGATACATACGTGACAGCTAATGTACAACCAATGCAGAGAGGTCCTTTTACCAGTCCCAGATAGAAGTCACTTTCAATACTTTCATTTGAAATATAACAAAACAAAACAAAATAAAAATGTCACTAATTATTTTGAAAGTGACATTTGATATTTTGTTTTTATTTATTTTTGTCAAAAAGATTTTTTGACCAATTCTGCTTCATCTATCAACTTTTTTTGCTTTTTTTAATCTTTGATAATTTTTAAAAGAAGAAAGAGATTAATACATTTTAAACATTTTTTTTATTGATATCAGAGAGAGTACATTCATTCACACACATAGGCACAGTCAACTATACAGTTTCAAAGACTTTTTTTCTTTTTAAAATAGATATCAACAGAATCTACATTGTCTTTTTGTTTTTCCTCAGTACATTACTCAAAAACTAGTTAGAGTATTTAGGGAACTAAAAGAAAAAAGAAAATAAAATTAAACCTAAACTAATATCTTGTTTTTCTTTTCAGTAAATGAATAAATCATCTGGTTTTATTCAGTTTTAGTTAGGTTTTGATCATTGGGAAGATATAAAGTTAAAAGAAATTGCATTAAAAAAATCTTTTTTTTATAACCGAAAGGTCGTTTAATCTTCCAAAACGAATGTAATCGTCGGCTAATCTACTCTACGAATATTCTAGTAGCCTTTGAGCGTAACACCATCCTGAGCAAATGCATTAAAACTCTTATAAAAGATAAGAAATTGATAAACTAAATAATGGTTTCGAGTTTTATAATGGTAAAAATGCTGAAATAATAGTAAACTCTCTCATTTTAGGTACGAATTAACAATAGTTTTATTTAGATGGTGTCATGTTTTAAATCGATTATAAAATTTTGGAGACTATGAGAAAATTAAAACTCAAGGGAAAAAAAGGTCTTTGATCATTTGCATGCTAACAATCTGCTCAAATAATTATGTCAACAACATGTTATATCATGAGATATAACATGTTTCGGTGCATTACATGCATGATATTTTATCATTATTACACGTAAAAATGTTGAAATGTTATAACAAGACCCACGCGGTTTCTGTATTTCGCGGCGACCAGATTTTATTTAGGCATTTAATTCTTTATATATTTGTTTATGTCCACAACAAAAATTATCATTTTTGGCGGTTGGAGATATATGCAGATCCGGTCCTAGGTCATGCGGTACGAAACATTTGTTTTAAACTTCCAAATTTCTTTTGAGTTAATATGTATAAGCAACATGGCCCCCGAACCGAAAAATAAAAATTTCTATATAGAATTCGCTTCTCAACACTGTATAAGTTTATAACCTTTCAAATCTCAAGACCGACTCTGGATATATAGGATCTTAATCTCCTAGAACGGAGTCCGACCATGTAAGATATCCGTTTCAGGCGAATCAACCCCTCCCATATCGCAAAATTCGTAATCAAACCAGATTCCAAAAAGCTTAAGTTTAGAAAAAATACGGATCAAGATGTTTTTGTCTTACATTCCAATATCACTATCATCCAAATTTAATGCCTCCATTAAGTTGGGTTGTTTCTAACAATACAAAAAAGATTAGGGCAACAAAACTATACCCCCACGCTTCATTTTCCATTTGCTTAAAGAAAATTGAATCTCAAACAATCTCACAAGTTCGTGGCTCTTTAGAAGCAATATAACGAGGTCCGATTGTGTCTATCACCCTCGACAACATCGGCTCGTGAAGTTCAGTTCCTCTACTCCTCCAATCATTCTGTTTGGCCTTTTTATCAGTTTCATGCTATTAGATCTGCTTTGTTCATCATTTTAGATTCATTGTTTGTATGATTTCAAAACGTTTATCCTTGTTGTTTGGCTCTGGGGGTTTGATCTGTAAACTCACCGGCTTATGACTCTAGAAAGACGTAATCTTTTACCAGCTTATTTCCTATGGATTGTACTCTTTCATTATGATAATAAAACCTATCCTTTAGATGGAAAAAAAAAACAATCTCACAAATTCAATCACAACTTATTATATATAGCAATGTCCTTTTAAAAACTCGAATTAAGCGTTTTTTTTTTCATTTTTCATTTCAAGGATTTCAATTTCTTTGTAGCCTCTATGATGCTTTGCTTTGTTTCCAATCTCTCGCACTTGAGCAATCCCTCCAATGTAACTGCGGATTCCGGAATGTCTCCCTCGCGGACTACAATTTCCGAACAAAGCCCGAAGAGCACCACGTTTACGTCATCTTCCTCTTCTAGTTGCAGGCTGAACAAGCGATCGAAAACCTTGAAAAGATCCAAAACAAATAAACTCGAGACGAATTAGACCTCGAATCCCTCTGTAACAGTATATAAGGCGGAACAAGAATCGATTTGCTCTTTTTACCTTTTTCATTCTTGACACTACCGTGTCTTTGATGGATTGTGACCTCGAGACTAAGTTCACTACGAAAAGACCGTGCTGAGGGAGAGCGCGCTTCACCGAACGAAGAAATGTCTCTTCGATAAACTCAGATGCAGGGCAGGTTAATCCCCCGCTGTAGACAGAGATCAAAGCAAAAATCAATCGGAGGAAATGCATAAAAGTACATAACATTTACTCGGCCTTGTGCTTACCTTGAATCTGCTGAATCCACATCTATGATTAGAATGTCGGGACTAGTTCCGCCTTCTACATTACAAACTGTTGAATCCCCATTGGAGGTTTTCTCAGAAGAAGATTCGGAGTTTGTTATGTCTCTGATGAATTTGATCCCATCAGCAATATGCACCTAATACAAGAATCGGAACAAGCTGAGTGATGTTGTTTTAAGAGACTCGGGTGAAAAATCACACAGATCGGTTAAATTTTACCTTCAAGCGATCAGTTTCTGTAAAACCAAAATAATCCTTGCCGACATTAAGCATTACCGGGTCAAGCTCTACGGCCTATTCAACAAGATACCGTCAAATAACTCACATTTAGAAGATACTAAACTTGATTCACTTTTTAAAACTGAAATTACCTCGATATCAAAAAATGGCAAGCAACGATGGAGGAACATCGGAAGTAATCCTGCTCCAAGACCAATTATAACAGTCTTAACCTGAAATAGCATCAGAACATCGTTGAATCAGTAAAAAAGCAAAGAAGAACAATTCAGAGGTGCAGCACCATGAACTTATCTAGAAACAACGAAGCCACAAACGAATAATTCTCACCATCTTTCCGCATGATTCAGCTTCCTTCAGGTAGGACGATACCAACGTGAACCCAGAAATGATTCCAGTGTGATAAGAGCTAGCCAAATAATCATGAGAGACCCTCATAATAGGTCCGCTCGATTCTGATATCGGTACAGCCAAAAAACAGAGCATTAAAACTTCAAGTGCAAAGCCTGTGTCACAACACGTAAAAAAGTCAGATTTTTTACCTTGGTTTCGTTTTTTATTTCCCTTTCGCTTTGGTTGTGAGTTATTTTTCGTTTTTTCTTTCGGAGACTGATCAAGAATATCACCATCCTCTATAAGCAAAGCTTCAGACTGTATCAAACCCTCGGTTCTTTTGAATACAAGGCGTCGAAATGCCATATCTTTAGAAGGAGATAAGCCTCCAGGATTACTAGGAGTGCTTTCGTAAACCACATCTTCAACAACTACTTGCCCAGTCAAAGAGGATGTAACCTACAAATCGAAACAAATAGTAAGAGGCAAAAATTGTCATTCCAAACAGCAAGACTCATTCAAGTTTTTCCACAGTACTTGTAGATAAAAGTCTAATCACAGAGATCTACTAATGGAAACAATGATCATATCGGCAAAGAACAAAGAATTAGAAATGACTATGAATAACACTATATTAACAATTAAGTGAGTAACAACACCTCATGGACAGTATTACGCTTTTTGATCCCATCACTTGCCATCATATACCTGCAGCACCAATTCAATTCAGTAATTAAGAAGATTGGAATTCTCCGATTGTTAATAAGAGTAAGTAAAACGAGTAACATAAGTAAAATGAACATACGGAATGCGAGCTTCTTCATCATCATTTCTAGGAGCTAGTTGTGTCACCATTGGAGATAAATCATTCTGAGGGAAGAAGTTAGAGGATGAAATAACCACTAAGTACATAACATAACGGATCGGACAATTAAATTTGCAGATTGTACCTGGATATCTTCCATGCTGACGCCAGTATGGCTACTGTCGAGAAAAACCTTACACGAGGAAATTAGGATTCATTTACATTCTCACAGTGAGAGTAGATCAATAAGTATGGCGAACATAAAGAAGCTTTACCATATAAAGCTTACCATTATGAGACGAGCAGCCTTAGAACTCTCGACAACCTGCCACTGTCCTTCCTCTGAACAGAACAGCCACTCATGAGCACGAGTCTGAAATTTAACACTCCTATTAATAGCTCGGACAAATTAAAACTAAATATCCACAGAAAACGGATTCCTAATGTTGGCGAAGGTTTACCTTAGGGACAAGAAAAACACCACAATGATACACAAATGGCTCGGTCTGCTTCTGAGCATCAAGAAGCACAGCCCTATAACTGAAGTTGCTTCCTT
Source organism: Anastatica hierochuntica (assembly GCA_900406275.1). Classification (NCBI taxonomy): domain Eukaryota; kingdom Viridiplantae; phylum Streptophyta; class Magnoliopsida; order Brassicales; family Brassicaceae; genus Anastatica; species Anastatica hierochuntica. The sequence continues at coordinate 34,837 of OVAN01000062.1, forward strand.
GGCCACCCAAAGTAAATTTTATACGGCGGCCTTCATTAAGATCTGCTAAATCTCCTTTAATACCAAGTCTCAAATCTTCATGAGAGTACAATAAGTCTGAGCCATTATTGCAATCTCTACGAATCTGGTTCTCATTCTCGAGGGCTTCACGCATACCAGAACCCTATAATGACAATTCCGGTGCATATATAAGACTTTTCAAGTTCAAAAGTTTATATAAGTTCAATGAAAAGTAGGATCAGAAAAAGAATTACCTGACTATCATTGCGGCCAAGAGATAAAAAATCGAAAGAAGAGGTTATCTCGTGCAATACAACGGAACTCTCCTTTTCAGCCACTACCATAAACGTCTTAAGATTCGAGCGTTTTTGAGCGATTGAATGAACAGTCATCTTCCAACCAAAACGAAATTTCGAAAAAAGCAATGCTGCAAAAACACGAAGAGTTTCAACTAAAACAGAAAACAAAACGATTACTATGAAACAGATCACCTAATGCTAACAAAAGTTAAGGTTTAGGAAGTACCTAAGACATGAGACTCCGCTAACGTTAGACAGATAAACTTCCCTCCAAACTTCAGAACCCGCTTGGCCTGAAACAATAGTTACTTGCTTGATGATCTAATCGAATCGGATTTATTTAAAGGACGTAACTTTTGTGGTTTGATACCACACTCATTCAATTAAGAAGAAGCACACAAATTAAACAGAGGAAGTTACACTGAGACCTCTGATAAGTATTGATCTCCAAGCTTCGTACCAACTTCAGGTTCCATCAAAGCATCAAGAGCACCTTTATCTAGAACCATATCAAAAGAATCATCTCCAAGCTGGATAAGAAAAGTAAAAAAGCTTGTATGAATCACAGAGAAAACAGAGTAGAAGCTACAAAGTTAAAAAAACAGAGCACAAATGTTGAAAACCTGCATCTTTGTTATGTCCATAACTCTCCAACGCAATTCAGGCCGTGTACGAATATTCCGGCGAAGCATATCGGAGATAACAACCTTAGAGAAATCGACATTAGTGATATTACGAAACCCAGAATCATACAAATGCTCGGAAAGGCGAGAGTTTCCACATCCAGGAACCAAAATCTGAAAAGACCCAGAAGAAGAATCTTGAAGGAGAGGTAAGAGCGAGTCACGAAGCTGAGGCCACTCAGCATACCACTCGAAAGAATCGTCGTTGCCTCTGAGAGTGAAGAACTTATCCCAATTCTCTTTGCTGGTGAAATCTTCAAGAGTTTGTAGAAAATCATCTGAAGAAGCTGTTTCTGCTGCTGCTTTGTTACCTTTCTTCTTCCCCATTTTCTCTCTCAAAGTCTTCAAAAAACCCTAATTTACGAAGAATGTATCTCTCACTGAACAACGATGACGGAGCATGGAAATGGAGGCTGGAGACAGAGTACGGTTTATGTTTTGTTCTAGCCTAAACCGAACCAAAATTAAATCAAACCGGAAAATTAACCGAAATAACATAAACCGAGAATCGGCTTGTGCCACTGGGCTTACAATGGGCCAGGTTTTATTTGGGCCTCGTATAAATTTTAGTCCTAAACCGAACCAAAATTAAATCAAACCGGAAAATTAACCGAAATAACATAAACCGAGAATCGGCTTGTGACACTGGGCTTATAATGGGCCAAATTTTATTTGGGCCTCGTATAAATTTTAGTTATGTTATTTATATTATTTAAAAAAATGCATTAACTCCATAGCTTATTAAATTGCATAAAAAATTCGATGGCCGACAATATAGAGGACATGACATGATACTGATACTATCAGAATCAGAAACCTAACACTCATCCAAATATTTCTCTCTTTTTGCGTGAAAGATTTGTATGAGCCACACGATTCTCTGGTGGTTCTTGTTTGAATCTTATTACTATTTTTTTTTTTGTACAAAGTTTTTTTTTAATAATTTTTTTACAAAGTTTATAATGTTCATAAAAACACACAATATATATTCAAAAATCATTAAAGATATAATAATGTAGATTAAATGCCAATTTAGGTTTGAGATTTATAGGGCTATAATTTTTAGGATATTGAAAGCCGAATTTTGCATGTATAAATAGGACCAATATGAAATTTTTAGGACTAAAAATTTTTACGGTATTAAAGGCCGAATGTTTTATGCATGATTTTTTTTTCTGATTTGGATGTTAGTCGATGTGTGCATGTAAACACAAAAAAGTTGAAGATCGAAGCGTGTTATATCCGGCATTCTTCAAAGTCGGTTTTGTGTATAATTTTTTTTTCTATTTATAGAACAATCGATATACATATTAACTAGAAAAATTTAGAGATTGATACAAATGTATCAATCGAGGACTGGTCCTGCATGCCATCGGTAGATTTATCCTCCGTTTATATATTCAAAGACCTAAACTATTTCAGTTAATAAAAAATGGTAATGTTTTTAACGTGCATATAGAAAATCAAATATCAAGATAGCAAATGTGACTATGTATCAAAATAGTTATAAAATCATAATAGTAAGGAAATAATAAAAAAAAAGATTAACAAAATAGATGGATACAGTAATAATAATCTAAAAATGAAAGAATTTACTAGTAAATTTATAATAAGTACATAACACTCTTGAAACAAAATAACTAACACATTTAACAAAATTCTGACAAAAAAAAAAAAAATTAACAAAAAAAATAATAATAATTAACACATGAAAACCCAACTCAAGTCACAACTGTCTCTTTTGTATTTGGTAAAATAGACATATAGAAATAAATATTCTAACCAAAAGCATGTGTATATAATAATATAAATATATCATATTCTAATCTCTATCCCCACCACATCTTGAAGAGAGTGTTATCATCATCAACAACATCAAAAACTCAGAAGAAGAAGATTAAAAATCAATGGAAGAAGAAGCTAAACCTCAAGTGTTAGTCTTTGGTTTCCCAATACAAGGACACATAAACCCTCTTCTCCAATTCTCAAAACGTCTCATCTCCAAGAACGTCACCGTCACATTCCTCACCACTTCCTCCACACACACCACCATCATCCGCCGCGCTATCGCCGGTGGCGCCACCTCTCTTCCTCTCACTTTCCTCCCTCTCGACGACGGTTTCGAGGAAGGTCATCCGTCAACAGACTCATCTCCCGAATACTTCTCTAAGCTCCAAGAGAATGTCTCTAGGAGCCTCTCAAAACTTATCTCCTCCATGGAACGTAAACCAAACGCCGTCGTTTACGACTCGTGCATGCCTTGGGTTCTTGACGTTTGTCGGGAACATCCCGGCGTCGCTGCGGCGTCGTTTTTCACTCAATGCTCCACCGTGAACGCTCTTTACGTTCATTTTTTGCGTGGAGCGTTTAAAGAGTTTCAAAACGACGTCGTTTTGCCCGCCATGCCGCCGTTGAAGGGCAGTGACTTGCCGGTGTTTCTGTACGACAATAATATTTGCCGGTCGTTGTTTGAACTCATTAGTAGCCAGTTCGTGAATGTTGACCACGTTGACTTCTTCTTGGTTAATTCTTTCGACGAACTCGAAGTCGAGGTAATTATTATTCTTTATTTTGATTGGTGGATACTATTTTAAAATTTAAATTACTTCGTTTTAATCAATATAGTTTGTAGTTTTGTGGTTTATTTAGTAGTATAAAAATATATAGGGGTGTAATTTTAAGTGATTTGAGTTAAAATCTAAAATCTTATGTTATTGAAACAAGAATTTTAAAAAATCTACCCTTCTCCATCTTCTACTTATGTTTTAGGTTCCTCTAAGTCTCTGATATGTCTCATTATTTTTCTAATTGATGCTTACTTAGAGCATGTGCATTAGAGGTTTATAGAGGTTCATAGGCACAGATTTTTAAGAGAAAAATATTAAAAAATGGCAAAGAACTCACCTCTTATGAGTTCACTCCAATGAATTTCTCCCATGAACCTTCGTGGGCCCCACATCACGTGGCGGCCAACGATTGGTCTAAATTATTATTTTATTTTTTTTTTAAAAACGAAAAAACAATAAAAAATCAATTTTTTTTTAGTGAACCCCCATGGATTCACTAATAAAGATGTCTTTATACTTGTTCGGTTCTCTTTGATTACATAAGTTGAAAACTATGTAACAAACATTTGAAATTTAAATAGAATATCCTTTATCAAAAAAAAAAATCTTACGAAATTCACTGTTATTGAAATGATGATTTTAAAATGTATATTCAAATTCACTGTTATTGAAAATATTTTAAAATATTTTAGTGGAATTTTTTTGTTAAAAATACAAAAGAATCAAATCATATCAAATCATATGATTTTAAATGGAATTGCAGCGAATTTACACAAAAGTCACAATAACTTCTCTAATTCATCAAAATCTTATAAAAATTCATAAAACTCTAAATTCTATCAAATACACAATTCAATAATTAATAAATAATTAAGTGGTACCGAAAAGAGAAAAAGAACTTTCTTTTTTTTCAAAAAAAAAGTAGAAGATATTGTTATTTTGAACACAAATATTCGGGTAGTGTTATAGCGTGGCAAATAAGTAGCCAGAAAACGATTGCGATATAGCATTATACGTGTCACACATTTATACCTTTTGATTATTTTTAGTATACATATGATATTAACATGTGTGACGTTGTCCTACCAAATTAAAAGATTTTTTTGAATAAAAAAAAATTAAAATGTCTTTATCAAATATGAAAAGGAAAAATCAAAATTTAGATGTGTTAGTATATTGCAGTTTTATAGAAAAATTAATTACAATTTCAAGTGTCTTAAAACACGTAAGTAGACTCGTTTATGTCAAAATAATCAAAGAAACCTAATAAAGAAAAAGCAATTGAAAGTTTCTCCATTATAATCATTCAACACCATAATGTGGAGTTGTTATGTTTGGTTCAAAATAGCAAATGTTAATCCAAATATGTTTACTCGAAAAACTTATTAAAATGTTCTTTTGGTTCTTGGTTATATACTTCAAAACTAAATATGTTTTATTGTTTCTAGAAAATATGTTGATAACTTTTAAATAGTGAAACATATGAGTTTGGCATTTGGCTTTCAAAACCTAAGTCTTTGTCGTTACTAAGATAAGCTATAGATATTTGGCTTTATAATTATGATGACATACATTAGTATAATATGGCCAAACTTGAAGCCAAACTACAAAAATATGTGGTGCTTTTGTGTACATTCATATATTAGTTAGGTGTTTATTCGTTATAGAATAATGTTACAAATTGTAATAGCACATGTTTAATTGTCATTTTGCTTCATTTACAACTTGTAAATGCGAGCTGCGTTGAGAGGAGTTGATCGCCAAAAGCAAGTATCTTACCTGGTTTGATCCGAAGGGATTAGGGGTTTATGGACCTTGAATCTTCGGATTATTAAAAATAAATCAAATCTTCTATCGAACCGAATCATGCTATATTCTATATAAGTTGTAATGCATGCACGCAATAGATTATTATGATACTAATGCACTGAAAATGTTTATGTTATATGAAAGTTGTAATGCATGCACACGATTGATTTGGTTGATTATGAAACTAATGTACTTAAAATGTTTATGTTATTCTTAGGTCCTAGAATGGATGAAGAAAGAATGGCCGGTGAAGAACATAGGACCAATGATTCCATCAATGTACTTAGACAAAAGACTAGAAGGTGACAAAGACTATGGAATTAGTCTCTTCAACGCTCAAGTGAACGAATGTCTCGATTGGCTCGACTCTAAACCTCTCGGTTCGGTCATCTATGTGTCATTTGGAAGCTTAGCGGTTCTAAAAGATGATCAAATGATCGAAATCGCGGACGGTCTAAAACAAACCGGTTATAACTTCTTATGGGTGGTTAGAGAAACCGAGACAAAGAAGCTACCAAGAAATTACATAGAGGAAATAAGTGAGAAAGGGTTGATAGTGAATTGGAGTCCTCAACTACAAGTTCTTGCACATAAATCAATAGGTTGTTTCGTGACGCATTGCGGGTGGAATTCGACTTTAGAGGCTTTAAGTTTAGGAGTGGCTTTGATTGGAATGCCGGCGAATAGCGATCAACCAACTAATGCTAAGTTTATAGAAGATGTGTGGAAGGTTGGGGTAAGGGTTAAGGCAGACAAAGATGGGTTTGTAACAAAGGAAGAGATTGTGAGATGTGTTGGAGATGTTATGGAGGAGATGTCAGAGAAAGGGAAAGAGATTAGAAAGAATGTTAAGAGATTGATGGAGTTTGCTAAAAAGGCTTTGTCTCAAGGAGGAAATTCTGATAAGAATATTGATGAATTTGTTGCTAAAATTTCAAGGTAAATTAAGTAATTAATTAATGTGATGTTCTTAATAATGTGACCTTTGAGAGTTTTCATACAACATTTTTCAGAATTGGGTTATTTTTATGTTTGTGTTTGTTTTGGAGTTGATTATGGTGTGAACAATAAAATGGTTTAAAGCAAGAGAGACTTGGGATTGGTTGAAGAATAGAGAAAACAAGAAGTTGAGTTTATGAGTTTTTTCTTGGATATATATAATTATTCATCAAATATTTTATCATGAATGAAAATATATTAAACTATGGCGATTGATTTTTGACCAATAAAATACATATGTATAATTGATTACTTTTAGAGAAATTGCAATCAATAACCAAAAATCGTAGATTAATTCATTCTCACAACCCTGAAAATGTGATTTTACTATTATACATTTTTTATTTTTTTCACAAATGTGGCATTTGATAATAAAATCGCATGAATATTATATTACTATATATTTTGAATTCTAAAAATTTAAATAATTATGGACCCATGGTTATTCGCCACATTAACCTTTATTCTTACTATTTATTCTCTTTTCTTTTAATACGGTGTAACAATTTTAAAACTAAAGTTGATTATTAATTTATAGAAGTTCAACGGTAAGCGAAAAGATCATATCAAACTGCGAACTATCATGGATGTGTATACAATAACATACAACCATGATTTATTATTGGACGACAAATAAGATAAGAAGGATACATATATTAAGATTAACATATTAAACATTATAAACCAAACCAAATAAAACATACATATATGCTTTAACATAGACTTGAAACATATATATAGTTTCACTCTATATATTCTGGGGGTTAATTGACATAAAACTCAAAACTGAAGCACATACTCGGCATCAAGTTAGGCATATGGTACATTGAAATCCCACCAAGGTATTTAGCCTGAGAGATATTAAAAAAGTAAAAGGTCAGATAATATTCATTTTGATTTTCTTTTAATACAATGTAAATTTAATTAAAAATTATGAATGTTTCTTTACAAAAATCGGCATAGAATACTTTACATCAAAACCAAAAAAAGATGAAAAGTTTGAGGTTTTAAAACACTTGGATTGGAGTTCCGAGATTTTTGAGAACACTTCTTAGTAAACAAATAATATGTTTTTATTTTATTATTACTTTTTTACTTAAGAACACTTGTGAGAACACTATCAATAAAGATGGTTTAAAGAGAGAAAAATCCTTACCGCTCGTAACTGGTTCTTCGTGAACAAGTTACGAAGAGTAAGCACAATGGGACCAGGCGCAACGGGGCATTTAGTTAACTCACAGACGGAGAATCTTTTAGACACAGAACCAGCATTGTTGCTGAACTGACTGCCAATATATACAGTTACAGTTCCAAAAGTGATGTTCTTGCCTGCTCACACCAAAGGAAAAAATTTTGAAAAAATCGACTTGAAACTTGTGAACAAAATCAAGACCAGTCATGAGGTATGCCGGAATGAAACATTCGCTTTAACTCCCAAAAAATTTTGAGTTAATATACATATATCGATTGGACCTCAAATCAGAAAAAAAAAATTATACATACATAATTCGGTCTCCGGTCCCCCTAATTTATAACCTCACGAATCTTAAGACGGGTCCTCAGCAAAATTATTAAATGAAAGAAAAAAAATCGCGGAAAAAGAATCACTTACTTGTAACACCAGTTATGGTTAAGGTTGCATTATCGTTAACACTAATCGGGTATGGAGACATGTCCACGTTACTGACAGTAACGGTCATGTTATGAAATGGTATAGTGCATGTAACATGTCCGGTGGAGGCACCCAAAGCAGCCGGTAAGAAAAAGAATGAAACGACGATAATAAGCAAAGACTGAACGTGAGATATCTCCATGGATATATTAGTTTCTTGATTGTAATACATGTTCTGATTACATGCATGCCTTTTGATTTATAATCGGTGGATTACATGATTTTGCGATATAATAATCTCCTATGCCATAAACGAGATTGATTCTTAATATTTGATTTTTATTATTTAATTAGGAAAAATTATTAAAATGATATGAATCGAATGATTTTGTGATATAATAATCTCCTATGCCATAAACGAGATTCTTAAAATATTACGTATGTAAAATAAGCTTTTCGATCGTAAACTTTTTTGTAATCTTTCTATTTTATCTTAAGTGATGTTTAAGATAAATCAACATGGTTAATAAAACTACAAATTTTCATAAAATTTATCTCGTTTACATAAAAATGTTATTAATTAAAACTATCTCAATCAATGAAAAAATAGACAACGTAATTTGATTGACTAAAATATTCAAATAGCTTTAAATTTTTGTTTCGAAATTTGAGAACGTCCGAAAAAATCTCTATTAAAAGTGAAACAAAGAGACAATTATCCAACACAATCAAAAACGGAAAGTAATTATTAAATGATTAATTTACAGAAATACACTTAAAAGGAAAAGAAATTTTACATTTACATCTGTCTTTTAATGGTTCTCAAATATACACCTCAAATATTAGGGTTTAAGGTTTAGGGTTTAAGGTTTAGTGATTAGGGTTTAGGGTTTAGCTATTAGGATTTAAAATTTAGGAATTATGGTTTAGGGTTTAACGTTTAGGGTTTCTTTTAGTTTAGGAGTATAATGGTCTTTTTCATTAAAAAGGAGGTGTAAAAATAAAAATTTTTCAAGCAGGGGTATTTTTGAAAAACAGACAATACAATGTGTATTTTCGGAAGTCTCCCTTATTAAATTATAAAAAATTAACTATTTATTTTTTGTTAAAAAAATGTAACTATTTATTAATTAGGTTCAGCAAAATTTTAGAAAAATATCAATATAGTTGACATTTTTTTGAGTTTCGAGTTTGGATCATACAAGTGTTTTTTAATGATAATTAGCTCGGCCCCTCTTGTGCCATTGATCACGCAGTACATAGAGATCACGTTAGCAATATCTACGATTAACTAGCAATCACTTAGCAACATGTGATCACACGTAAATTATGCTATTTCTTCGGATATTAATCACTAACTAGTTGTTATACATACATTTAATTATATATTATTTTTATATATAGTTGTTATTTTCAATTTTTTTATTTGGATTATAACAAAAAAAAGTTTATTTGAAAAATGATAAAATTAGATTAACTAATTGAAATATTATGTATTTAATGATCTAGATATATATTTATTTTAATATGTTAAGTTACTAAAGAAATAGTCTAAATAGATCTTATATGGTAGATTTTTAAGTATATAGTTAAAAAATTTAGGATGAGTCTATTCAAATGTTTTAAATTCATTTTAAAAATTTATGTGTCTAAAAACATTTATTTATTTTAGATGAATTCTTCTGATATAAAATATAGTTAATCATTAGAGTCTTGATTTCTCCATATTATAAACGTCTTTATTTAAATCAATAATGCGGATGATTATCATTACAAAATCGCATATTTTAGAATTTACCAAATAATATATTAATATATACCATACTTTGCTCTCTCTCTCTCTCTCTCTCTCTCCTAACGAGTCAAAACGGCGCGTTTAATAGCTTAAACTTTAACGACTAAAAAGCTTCGTACATTCTCTGAGCTCTCTTTGATTGTTGTCTTCCAGGCTTTTAATTTTGGAAATGATTCTGCGAAATCCAGTGAAATCTCCTGTTAACCATAAAGATTCAATCTTTAGAGTGTTGTTCATCTCAACGATTACGTTTTCTATATCCAATGATTACTCTCACTCTCACTCTCACTTCACTTCGATTCTTGGAGTCTGCAAAACGATGGAGCAATTCAAGCAACTACATTCCCAGAGCATTACGAGAGGTTTATCACCAAACCCAACATTCCAAAAGAAGCTTTTACTCTTTTGGTGTACTCGTTTAGGCGGCGACATGGGTTATGCATATAAGCTGTTTGTGAAAATGCCTGAACCAGACTTGGTTGTGTGGAACGTTATGATCAAGGGTTTTTCGAGAGTGGGTTGTGACACAAACGTAGTTAGTTTGTATCTGAATATGTTGAAGGAAGGTGTGAGCCCTGACGGCTACACGTTTCCTTTCTTGTTGAGTGGTCTTAAGAGAGATGGAGCATTGTCTTATGGTAAGAAGCTGCATTGCCATGTAGCGAAATTCGGATTAGGTTCTAACCTTTTTGTGCAGAATGCTCTTGTTCAGGTGTATTCTTTGTGTGGACTGATGGATTTGGCTCGTGGGGTTTTTGACAGGAGATGCAAAGAGGATGTGTTTTCGTGGAACTTGATGATCTCTGGGTATAATAGAATGAAACAGTATGAAGAAAGCATGAGACTTTTTGCTGAGATGGAGACAAACTTGGTGTTTCCAAGTTCTATTACTTTACTTCTTGTTCTCTCTGCTTGTTCTAAGTTAAAGGATAAGGATCTTTGTAGAAGGGTTCATGTGTATGTTAGTGAGTTTATGACAGAACCGAGTTTGAAATTGGAGAATGCTTTGGTCAATGCATATGCGGTATGTGGGGAAATGGATTTAGCAGTAAGGATTTTCAGGAGTATGAAGAGTAGGGATGTGATTTCTTGGACATCTATCGTGAAAGGGTTTATCGAGATGGGTAATCTAGTGTTGGCAAGGACTTATTTTGATCAGATGCCGGTGAGAGACAGGATTTCGTGGACTATTATGATCGATGGTTACATACGAGCTGATTGCTTCAATGAATCTTTGGAACTTTTCCGCGAGATGCAAAATGCAGGCTTGAAACCGGACGAATTCACCATGGTTAGTGTTCTCACAGCTTGTGCTCATTTGGGTGCTTTAGAGATTGGCGAATGGATTAAGACATACATCGACAGAAACAAGATCAAGAACGATGTTGTTGTCGGAAATGCTTTGATCAACATGTATTTCAAATGTGGGTGTTCTGAAAAAGCACAAAAGGTTTTCGATGAAATGGTTCAGAGAGACAAATTCACATGGACAGCCATGGTCGTTGGTCTTGCCAACAACGGACAAGGCCAAGAGGCGATTAAAGTTTTCTTTCGAATGCAAGACATGTCAATACAACCAGATGAGATTACTTACCTCGGCGTCCTCTCTGCTTGTAGCCACAGCGGTCTGATAAACCAAGCAAGAAAGTTCTTTACCGAGATGAGAACGGACGACAGAATCAAACCGAGTTTAGCACATTACGGATGTATGGTTGACCTGCTCGGTCGAGCTGGGCTGATCAAGGAAGCATATGAGATAATAATAGACATGCCAATGACTCCAAACTCAATCCTGTGGGGAGCTTTACTTGCTGCTTGTAGACTCCATAACGATGAAGCAATGGCTGAATTCGCAGGTAAGAAAATTCTCGAGTTGGAACCTGATAACGGAGCTGTTTATGCTTTGCTATGCAATGTATACGCAGCTTGCAACAGATGGGCGGATTTGCGAGAATTGAGAGAAAAGATGATCAGCATAGTAACCAAGAAGACACCAGGTTGTAGTTTAATCGAAGTAAACGGCGTCGCTCACGAATTTGTTTCTGGAGATAAATCTCATCTTCAATCTCAAGAGATTTACATGAAACTAGAAGAACTAGTCCAAGATTCAACAATGTCTTTCGAATTATACACACATAGTTTAGAGGATTACAGAGTGTAGAGAACAGATCTATAGATTGATACTGTCAAAAGTTGTTTGCTAATGCTGTGGATAAGACTTGCTAAGTATAAAGTGTAGCTGCATTGAGTGTAGAAACATCAAAATCAAAGTCTCGTTTGATGTCACTGTGTTTCTTGTTCCACAAGTCTGAGATACCTAATGGTAATCTCTCTGTTTGTACTTGTGCCCAAGCCTTTTGATATGAAATAAAGTAAGTGTTAAAAAAAAGGTGTAGATCGAGTAGCATTTGGAAATGTTGAACCAAAATAAATAATTAGTTAGAGGTGGGCAAGATACCGAACGCGACCCGACCGAACCGAACCAAAATATTTCGGTTAACCGAAAATATTCCAAATATAATAACTAGTTTTAGATCTAATATCCAAAAAGATTCAAAACATATGAAAAATTATACATGAATTATCCAAAAGTATTAAAAATACTTAAACCCCGGAAAATAGTAATAAAATATTTGAAATATCAAAAATATTTACCTGTTTTTAGCCAAATACCCGAAACGAAACGATTTTCGTACTAATTGGAAGTATTTAGTCATGCATTTTTTAAATTTCTTTATTTTCTGTTATTTTATTTTTGGATTTTTGAGGATTTTAAGATGCGTTTGGAATTTTGAAATCTTTTACATAATTTAGTCGGGTATCCGAACCGAATACGCAAAGATCCGAATCAATAAACACAAATATCCGAATGAGAGTTGAACCTTTAGATCCGAAAATCTGAAACCCGAATAAATCCGAACTGAATCTGAACCGGTATCCAAATGTCTTACTAGTGTGAAGATTCGCGTATCGTCACCTTCACATAAATCTCAAATATCGACTTAGGGTTTTTTCTTCTCTTCTCTTTCAACTCGATCATGGCTGATTACGATGATGACGACACGTTCGATATTCACTCAGGGGAGGAAGATATTTTATACAGTGACGACGGAGCCGATTCCCATTATGAATTTGCAGAGGAAAACATAGAGAAGAATTCAACATCAAGTGGATCTAAGAGAAGTTACGTGGTACTCAAGGAAGAAGATATTCATAAGCATCAAAAGAACGATATCGAACGAATCTCAACGATTCTCTCCATAACTCAAGTGGAATCAATAGTTCTTCTTCTTCACTATCGTTGGTGCGTTAGTAAACTCGAAGATGAAGATAGAGTGCGAAAACTCGCGGGTATATTGAAGGAACCTATCGTTGGTATTGATGATCGTAGTAGTCAATGCGGGATCTGCTTCGAGTCATATATTTTGAAAGATGTTTCATTGGTTTCTTGTGGTCATCCTTATTGCAACACTTGTTGGAGAAGTTATATTACTACAAAGATCAATGACGGTTCGGGATGTTTGATGATCAAATGTCCCGAACCGTCTTGTTCTGCAATGGTTGGTCAAGATATGGTTGATAAAATTGTTGAGGAGAAAGATAAAGAGAAGTATTATAGATATTTTCTTAGGTCTTATGTGGAAGAAAGCGCAAAGAAGATTAAATGGTGTCCATCACCGGGATGCGAATACGCGGTTGATATTGGTAATGATGAAGGCGAAAACTATGATGTTTCTTGTCTATGTTCTTTCGGATTTTGTTGGAATTGTAGTGAAGATGCGCACCGTCCTTTGGATTGCGATACGGTTTCTAAATGGATGCTTAAGAATAAGGATGAATCGGAGAATACGAATTGGATCCTTGCGAATACTAAGCCTTGTCCTAATCCTAGTTGCAAGCGTCCCATTGAGAAGAACCAAGGATGTAATCATATGTATTGCTTGGTTTGTAAGTGTTCCTTTTGTTGGAATTGTCTTTGCTTATTGACTAATCACAAAACATGCAACAAGTTTAAGGAAGATAAGAGAGTTATGGCGAAAAAAGCGATAGATAGATACTTGCATTATTTCGGAAGATGGTCAAATAATCAATCTTCAAGGCTAAAGGCTATGAAAGATTTGAAGAAAGTGCAATCAAAGCTGCTTAAGGAGCTTAGTTATAAGCAAAAAACAACCGAAGTTGATCTTCGTTTCATCGTAGACGCTTGGCTTCAGGTTAGTATAGACTGCATTTGTTTATATAACTATGGCTCTGAATGGTAACAGCGCGAAACTTTTGTATGCAAAATGTCATATGAGTGAGACCTTTTGTTACAAGATACTTGTGTGTGATTGATATTTAATGTTGCAGATAATTGAATGTAGAAGGGTATTGAAATGGACATATGCATATGGATACTATCTACCTGAGGATGAAGAAGCGAAGAAAGATTTTTTCGAGTATTTGCATGGAGAAGCTGAAACTTGTTTAGAGAGGCTTCATCATTGTGCAGAGAAGGAAATGTATGAGTTTGTCATCATGAGTGATGATGATCAAGATCCATCTCAAAACTTTAGTGACTTCAAGAGTAAGTTACTTGGTTTGACTAAAGCAACCAAAACCTACTTTGAAAATCTTGTTAAAGCTTTAGAGGATGGTCTTGTTGAAGTTGCACATACCAAGACCAAGACCAAGACCAGAACAACAACAACAACAAAGTCGAACTCTTCTAAGAAAAGACAAAAGTTGGCTAGGTAAAGGTTAAAGACTGAGATCTCTCAGCTTCAATTATCATTATTAAGAGTCTTTTTTTTTTAATAATTTTGGAGAATATTTTTCTTTGTTTTATTTTTGTTTTAAATTTTTAATGAGTATAAGACACTTACATTCTAATTATTCTTTAGCATAAAAGAGATTGCATTGTTATTTTGAGTTCTTTTTTCTAATTGCAATGTTGGTGAAAGTTAAATTGGAGTTGATTGAACTTAACCATTCATAAACGATTATTTTAACATTATATATCTTTTATTTTTAAAAAAATAATATATCTTTTATTTTCCATAGATATTTTGAGAAGTTGGTCCACAAAATATGAAAAATATGGTTCATGAAAAAAATATAAAAAAAGAAAAGAAAATATATTTTTGGTACCTACCCACCTAATTTCCTTCCACGTTTTTTATTACAAAAATCTTCACTTACCCTTCACATTTTTTTCAAAATCATCATGAAACTTGAAGATTTCTCGGTAAAACATCTCACGAAATTGATTTTAACCAAATCATTGCATACAAATCATTCTTTTAAACAAAGTAAGTACGTGGAAGTCCCCTTAATCCAATGGTTGACTAAATGGTTCTTTAATGCTTCTACACGATGAGGTCTCAGAATCGATCTCCTGGAGGCAGACTTGTAAAAAATCTTCAGTGATGCAAGAATTGTTTTTCTAATTGTTTTTCATAATTTGTATTATAAATAAAAATTTACATGATAAAAAAACAAAGTAAATACAATCACATTGCATATTAACTTATCCACAAACACAAAAAAACATCAAAAGTATAATGGAACCTAAAAATTTAATTAGCCTTTTATCCAACATGGTAAATAATGATATATATATATATATATTAGAACATATCATCATTGCCTTGTAACAAAGAAAAAAGAATTAAAAAAATGGGTGAAACAAAGAGTCATGTGATGTTTTTTCCTTATCCATTACAAGGCCACATTAACCCAATGATCCAACTCTCTAAACGCTTATCTAAAAAGGGTCTCACCATCTCACTCATCATCGCCTCCAACATCCACCGTGAACCTTACTCTTCCGACGAGTACTCCATCACCATTCATACCATCCACGACGGTTTCTTTCCACACGAACATCCTCACGCCAAGATCAAAGATCCTCAACGTTTTTACAGCTCTACTGCTCGTAGTCTCACTGATTTCATCTCTAAGTACGTACAAGTTCTTTAAATCTCTCTCTTTTTTTTGGCATATTCATGCAATGCACGTGTAACAACATATATGTTGTAACTTATAACTATTTAAAAGTTAAAACCACTTGTTAATCATTTTTTAATGGTTTTGGGATCCAAAACTATGTCAGTTTCGGAAATTGGATATAAAGTTATAAATACATGTGTCAAGACTTTGTAATGGTTCAATTTGCACAGATGTTTACTTCAATTTGTTTTTCTCTATAAGTTTTTCATGTTTACTAATTTTAAACCATTTGTTAATCATTTCTTAATGGACTTAGAATCCAAAACTAGGCGGTTTAGCAAATCGTTTTTTAAAAACTGTTAAGGCTTTGTAATTGTTCTGTTCACACATTCAATAAAAGAAACTCCAAGACCGGCGTTTACCTCAATTCGTTTTTCTCTATAAGTTTTTAGCTTTCTTCTAAGTTAACTCTCGACTTTTCACAACATGGTTATTATACGCAAAATGTTGTTTAACTCTAGCTAGTCTCATGCATACATGTGCAGGCAGAAGTTATCGGACAATCCTCCAAAAGCTTTGATCTACGATCCATTTATGCCATTTGCATTGGACGTAGCCAAAGACTTGGGTCTATACGTAGTGGCTTACTTCACTCAACCATGGTTGGCTAGTCTTGTTTACTATCATATCAATGAAGGCACATACAATGTTCCCATTGATAAACATGAGAACCCGATACTTGCATCGTTCCCGGCTTTCCCATTATTAAGCCAAAACGATTTGCCTTCGTTCGCCTGCGAAAAAGGAGCGTACCCTCTTATTCACGACATTGTTGTTAGCCAATTCTCTAATCTACGACGAGCTGATTGCATTATCTGCAACACTTTTGATCAACTTGAACCTAAGGTACGTAATAAGTTTGGAGGATAAGTAAATTGAGTTTTAAGGAATATAGTTTTGTAACTGGCTTTTTTCGAGCGGGCCTTGTGGTCTGGTGGTAGTGGACGCGTTCGGGTTGCCAACACAATCCGAGTTCGATTCTCCTGCTACGTAGTCACATTGTTCCGCCCACCCACACGGATATGGACCTTTGCTTTCGGCCCATTTGAATAGCCAGTGAGAGAGTCTATACGTGGACTGACCTCACACCCAGATGTTAGTTTTGTAACTAGCTTTTTTTCGCAGGTAGTGAAATGGATGGATGATCAATGGCCAGTGAAGAATATCGGACCGGTTGTTCCATCTAAGTTCTTGGATAACCGGTTGCCGGAAGACAAAGATTATGACCTCGGAGATTTCAAGACGGAGCCGGATGAGTCTGTTTTGAAGTGGTTGGGGACTAAACCGGCGAAGTCGGTGGTTTACGTGTCGTTTGGGACATTGGTGGCTTTGAATGAGAAGCAGATGAAGGAAATCGGAGTGGCGATAAGGCAAACCGGATACAACTTTTTGTGGTCTGTTCGAGATTCGGAGAGAGGCAAATTACCGTCCGGATTTGTGGAAGAAGCTTTGGAGAAAGATTGTGGCTTGGTAGCTAAATGGGTACGTCAGCTTGAGGTTTTAGCACAAGACGCAATTGGATGTTTCGTGACACATTGTGGATGGAACTCGACATTGGAAGCCTTATGCTTAGGGGTTCCATTGGTTGGGATGCCTCAATGGACAGATCAACCGACGAATGCTAAGTTTATAGAGGATGTGTGGAAGATTGGTATTAGAGTGAAGACGGACGAAGAAGGGTTTGTGAGTAAAGAAGAGATTGTTAGATGCGTTGTTGAAGTTATGGAAGGAGAGAAAGGGAAAGAGATGAGGAAGAATGTTGAGAAGTTCAAAGTGTTGGCTTGTGAAGCTATCTCTGAAGGAGGTACTTCCGACAAAAGCATTGATGAGTTTGCTGCTATTTTGTCTTAAGAATTTGAAACCGAATGCGTCGGTCGTTTAGTTTCTTCTTTGTTGGTTAAATCCTGAGTAATCTTGTTGGCTTCGTTGGTTGTCATTTTCAGGGCCGGTCTTCGGCCATGCGTTACGAAACATTTGTTTCAAATCCACAAAATTTTTTTGAATTAATATGCATAGACCAACTAACTTCCAAACCGAGAAAAAAAATTATATATAGAATTCGGCCCCCAAAACTGTATATATATAGGATGCCCATGACCATCCTTGGATAGAGCAGCAAAAACCGTGTAGATATGTGTTTGTAAACTTTGTTCTAATTTTGATAATTGGCACGTTTAGAATATTTATCGGTTCATTTCAATTCGATTTTGAAAGAAAAAATGTTGTCGAGGAGCACAAATAACTCGTCGCGCAAGCAAATCAACGACATAATTTACTGATCGTGAAATAAATGAAAGAGAAATAGAGAAAAAAGAGGGAATTAAATTCCTAATATCCACTGGAAATAATGTTGATCAGATTAACCAACATTTGGAAGTCCGAGTGCAGAAACAGCTCATTTATCTCTAACACAAGAGCGTGATTTAACGCCGTCCATAGCGTAAAGGCTTCTGCCGCAAGAGCGGAATGAACATCCTCCTTTGAAGCAATAAACTTTTCAAGAAGAGCATCATTCGGAGAACGAAACAACCAACCCATTCCACACTTTCGAAAAGTTTAATCCTAAGAAACATCCACTCAACCTTGGGAAACCAAAGATAAGGTCGAGAGTTACTAGGCTTGCTAAAAGACATTGTAAATTGAATTTATGTAAATGTTACATAAAGAAAGTTTAAACTAAGTAAGCGTTGACTAAGATGGACATATACCTAAAACTTTTGTTGACCTTGCTTATCTTATAGATAAATACAATTTGCTTAAATTTTTTTTGGTCTATTCTTTTTATATTATTGTTGAAATTTCTAGAGTTTCAAAAAATAATCGGCTGCTAAATTCGATAGTGCATTATATAAAAAAAATGAAGCTAATAATTCTTTTTGTTACGATATGCATTATGTATAATTAAAAACATGTAATTAGAAAGCACAATAATGGATTAGCCGACCACGTGCTTTTTATTGTTTACTCGTTTATTTGATCCTTTATTTGATTTGTTTTTAGTGACTACAAAATTATGAATACAATGAACAAATGGATCTACCATATTCTTAACATTTTATATTTTTTTCTGATCATCTATAATGGATTATAATTAGAGAATATTATATTTCTTTCTAAAAAAAAACTCTATTTTCTTTTTGTCTTAAGAATATATTTTTCGCGCTAAATAGTTACAACTTAAGGAAACATTAGAAGCAGTAAAAAAAAATTTGATGTTAGAAAGCAAGGAAATATATATTTTTTTGATAACCAGGAGGTTCAGATCCCGTAGGCCGCTAATCCTCCAGGATGAGGTCAGACCAGGTAAGATACTCAGGCAAGATACTCGCATTTGGCGAGCCAATTCTTCCCAACGCAACTCGAACCCGTGACCTCCTCTTTTAATAGAGGGACTTTTACCAAAAACAAGCAAAGATATATTACATAGGAAAAACTGAAAAAATTATCTCTACACCATAATATTTTCACATTTTTAGCAACATATTATATACCTTTTTTGGTGAGTAATGGTTAAAATGGTTATAATCCAATTTCATATTTGTATTAACTCTGGTTATATTATTTATTGAATTTTAAACTCTAGTTGCTTAACAACATACGTAAGCTATAAGAAAATTCGGTCAAACTAACTATTTAAACATTTGTATTTTGGTTAGAAATGAAAATGGTAATGGTAAGAGATTAAAGTCAAAACATCTTTTAGTCGTCTTGATCAGTTTCTAGTTTCTACAAGTAAAACTCTTTAGTTACATACTAATGATTATTATTGATTATACAAAAAAGGCTAACAAAGTGATATTGACTTGACCTTTTACAAAGCAAGTGTAAAGTCCTTATTTCATCTTTATTAAAGGGTTGCGAAACTTCTAAATAGATCATTCATGCTACTATTATTCCCGACCAAACACGTTTAACTGTAAAGTTTTTGATAGAATTTAATACATTAGAATGTTGATATGATCGCACCCGCCAAAGTAAAAAATCCTTAAGTCGGATTAAGCGACATGATACCATCAATAGAACTAAGTATGGGCAAAATAATCAGAATCGAAGAACCGAACCAAAAAATAACCGAACCGAAACCGAACCGTAGTTAAAAAATAACTGAATGGTTCCAATTTTTGAGACCGAAAAAATCGGAACCGAATCGGAACCGAACGAGTAACCGAAATAACCGAAAATATCTAAAAAAATCCGAAAATATCCGAAATACCCGAAAATATACCCGCAAATACCCGAAAATATCTGAACATTAATACCCGAATGGTTAATTAATTCAAATGGAACCGAATCCGAACCGAACCAAAATACTTTAGAACCGAATGGTTCCAATTTTTAGGGAACCGAATCGAAACCGAACGGGTAACCGACGCCCATACCTAAATAGGACATCAAATGGACTAGAAATCTCCATCCAATTTTCTAATATTAATTATTACTAAAAGTTAAAAATTTTAATTTATTTATTACAAAATGTGGATTAGTTAAATAACAATTGTTTTTTTAAATAATGAAAAATGATTAACACTCAAGTTAAATCTTTTTTTTCTTAAAGAAGGCACTATCAATTTGTGGCTGCTAAATATTCTTCAACTAAATGATGATGATGCTCATGTTCTGCTGCTTGTGAGACTCTCTCTCTCTCTCTCTCTCTCTCTCTCTCTCTCTCTGCGCAGCTTCTTCGTCTATGGCTTATTAACGAACTTCACACACGTGGTGAGAGATCACTTGATAAAGTCTAAAGCTTTTCTTTTTCAGATCCTTGTTGAGATTCAAGCTCTTTCTGGGTTCTTAGATTTTCTCAATCTTTCTCTAAATCAGCTTCAATCTCTCTGTCTACTCCTCAAAAAGTTGAGCTTTTTTCCATTTTCCACAATCATTGTTTTGTGTGTGTGATTAGAGATTAGGGTTTTTGTTCAGATTTGGGGGTAATAGATAATCTCTGGGTTTAGATCTTTCTTGTTTGATAAAGACGACAAATTTGAAGATGACTATAATGGAGGAGGAAGAGGATAAGCAATCACAAGAGAATCAGAAGAAATCAATGGAGAAACAACAAAGTTTCAGAAAGGTGAGAGCTTTAGAGAAACAAGTTAGTTTCCAAGGAGTGAATGGAGTAGAGAATCATCATCATCATCCAAGCAGACTCGGAAGATCAACAATGGAGAAGCAACAAAGTTTTCGAGGTGTGACTTTAGAGAACAATCATCATCATCATAATCATAATCAGAAACGTGGAGTTTTGGAGAAGCTTCCGAGTTTTGGTAAAGCATCATCATCATCAATGGAGGAGAAGCAGAGAAGTTTTCGTGGTGGGTTTTTAGAGAAGCAGAAAAGCTTCCGTGTGGTTATGGAGAGGCAATTGAGTTTCATTGGTGAAAGGAGGAAGAAGAGTGAGTCTCCTGGGAAAAGAGGAGATTCGTCTCTTCATATCGCTGCTCGAACAGGGAACTTAGGTAAAGTTAAAGAGTTGATTCGAAGTTGTTGCGATGGCGGTGATGAGTTGAAAGAGTTGTTGTCAAAGCAGAATCTTGAAGGAGAGACTCCTCTTTATACTGCAGCTGAGAATGGACAGTCCATTGTTGTTGAGGAGATGTTGAAACATATGGATCTTGAAACCGCTTCGATCGCAGCTAGAAATGGGTTTGATCCATTCCATGTTGCAGCAAAACAAGGCCATCTTGGTATAAAAAGATTTATACTTTCTTCGTAGAACCATCGATGGAGTATTGTCTTACTTGGTTCTTCTTATTTTTGCAGAGGTATTGAAGAAACTATTGGAGACATTTCCAAATTTGGCAATGACAACGGATTTATCGTGTACAACTGCTTTACATACGGCTGCAACACAAGGACACATTGATGTGGTGAATCTTCTTTTGGAGACGGATTCTAATTTAGCTAAGATAGCTAAGAACAATGGTAAAACCGCGCTTCACTCTGCAGCAAGGATGGGTCATGTGGAAGTTGTTAAATCTTTGATAGGCAATGATCCAAGTATTGGGTTTAGAACGGACAAAAAGGGACAAACTGCTCTTCACATGGCTGTAAAAGGTCAAAATGATGGGATTGTTATTGAGTTGGTGAAACCTGATATTGCGGTTTTGAGTGTTGAGGATAATAAAGGAAATACGCCATTGCACATCGCCACAAACAAGGGCCGTGCTAAGGTAGTGTGCTCTTTTAGTTTCTTTTCTCATTTATCGAAGCTCGGTATTAGGCAAGTGAGAGGGAATCCTTCATCATGGAATGATCCTTATCTCGAGTTTCCGAGTTGATATTAGCACATCTCATTAACTTTTAATTTTGGCCTCTCTGCAGATAGTGCGGTGTTTGATATCTTTTGAAGGCATTAACCTCAACCCAATAAACAAAGCTGGTGATACGCCCCTCGATATCGCTGAGAAGATAGGAAACACAGAGCTTGTGTCGGTTCTTAAAGAAGCAGGAGCCGCAACAGCTAAAGATCTCGGGAAGCCTCAAAACCCAGCTAAGCAACTGAAGCAAACAGTCAGCGATATTAAACACGAGGTACAATCTCAGCTTCAGCAATCGAGACAAACAGGTGTAAGAGTCCAGAAGATAGCTAAAAGACTCAAGAAGCTTCACATTAGCGGTCTAAACAACGCTATAAACTCAGCAACCGTCGTGGCTGTGCTTATTGCCACGGTAGCTTTCGCAGCCATATTCACAATACCTGGTCAATACGAAGAGGACCCATCAAAAGGACCCTTGCTAGGAGAAGCTCATATCGCAAACCAAGCACCATTTCTAGTCTTCTTCATCTTCGACAGTCTGGCTCTGTTTATATCATTAGCCGTTGTCGTGGTGCAGACTTCAGTTGTTGTGATTGAGCAGAAGGCAAAGAAGAAGCTTGTGTTTGTGATCAACAAGCTCATGTGGTGTGCTTGTTTGTTCATATCCATTGCCTTTGTTTCTCTTTCTTACATTGTTGTGGGCAAAGAGGATATATGGTTAGCCGTCTGTGCGACTGTTATCGGCAGCACGATCATGTTAACCACGATCGGTGCCATGTGCTACTGTGTGGTCATGCATAGGATGGAGGAATCTAAACTTAGAAGCATAAGGAAAGAGAGAAGCAAGTCTCAGTCTTTCTCTATGTCTCGTATGCCTTCTGATTCAGAGATTTTAAATGGTGAATACAACAAGAGAATGTATGCACTCTGAAGAAACCAATTTGTAGAGAGAATTTGTACAACTAAGATCTCTTTGTAAGAATAATCACTTGTATACTTGTATTTGTATCTGTAAACCATTACTATTCAATGATTCTCGAGCTTGCTGAGTATAGCAGATCTGTAATGAGTTCTTACATCTTCATACATACTTCGCGAAACACTAAAGACGAAGCTTCTTAACATTTACTTAACCGGCACTTACATCTACTGAAGGAATCTGTTCTTGTGAGTTTTCAATACCATTCAAACAAGGCGGTTTTGCAGCTCCATAATAGAAAAAAGCCATGATTTTCGATAGCTCATCGGCTGTTCTAACGCCTGAAAAATTATGTTAGAAGTGATTTAAGTACAGCAGAAAGGTTAGTCCGGTATGGAGTTGGTTCGGGTATCAAGATATTACCTTTCTCTCGGTATAGTATCTTCCCGGCTTTTGTGAAGATGATCTCAGGGTACACAGATACTTGTAGAGCAGAGACTAAATTTGTCTCAACCACGGCGTCAACAGCAACACACTGAAAAGTAATAAAGACACAAGTAGATTAAGCGCAGACTCGAACAAACAGCAGAATCTAAGAATGGTTTTAAGGAATGGTAAAGAGATGTCTAGACTTACTCTCGGTGAAGGAAGTCCACAGTTCCATATTATGTGTACCGCCTTATCTAGTTCTTCCCTGAATCTTTCGTTTTCTTTTGGCCTGAAAACAAGTAGATACTCATACCAAATTCCAACAACAAAGCTAGAACAAGATGTTTTGAGAAACAAATAGTACCGACCTTTTGTAGCGGTGGTGAACAAGAACCATGAGAGGACTAATATCTTTGAACACAGCCTCTTCCCATTCTGCAGTCGTGAGATCTTTAATCGGACGTATATAGTTATCATCCTGCCAAACAATCTCCTTCTCACTATCATCTCCATCATTATCATCATCATCATCATCATCTTTCTTTTCATTCTTAATCGTTATCTTATTAAAGAACTGATTAAAGCTAAACCCCCAACCATCAGCATCTTCAGGCCAATTAGGATCTTCCTCGTTAACAACAAGAGGGTAATCAGCAAGAAGCTTTTGCATCTTCCTTCTCTTCTCAACAAGGTCAATCTCTTCCTCTTCGATATCAGGATGTTTATTAATCACTTCTCTTATCTTCTTCCTCCATTCCCGTCTCTCCTCTGGATCATCAAGACTCGCTCTTTTGCCTGAAGTGTCTTCTTTAACTTCATCTTCCTCATCTTCACTATCACTCTCTTCTTCTTCTTCTCTTCTCCATGACTTCTTCCCAAGTTTATCAACCAACCCAAAAGCTTCCACCTTTCTTCTGGATCTCTCCTACCCATTTGCAAGAAGTCGAAAACGGTTTGAGACAAATCCATGATATCGAAGCTCACAATCAGAGAGATAGAACAACAGAAACTAACCGAGGAGGAAGCGAGATTCACAGAACCGAAACAATCGTATCTCGACGAAGTAACCTCAAAGCGACTTCTTTTACAATTGGGTAAAGCCAAAAACAGTGAGGAAGAGCTGAAGAAACCATTCTCTTGAACAGAACAAGTGAAGTTTGTCGAAAATGGTAGAATCATTCCTCTGCAAAAAAAAAACAAAACTTTATCAAATCAAAAGAGGTTTTTGGAGTGAAAAGTTCCTGAATCGAATCGAAAAACCTGAGATTGTGAGGGAAGCAATCTAAAGGTTGAATCTTTTTGCTACTGGATTGAGAACATGAACAGTTCTAAAAAAAATCTTTGATTCGGATTTTTCTATGAACAATTCTAAAAATCTATGATTTTTTGGGCTTATTTTGAGTGGCTGTAAATGTTGTTTCGGCCCAAGATTTATTTAAAAGCCCGTATAAAAATACGCTTTAAAATACACGGTTCGCACTCGGTTTATACGCGGTTTGCACGCAAATCGAGGCCAATTTAATGTCGGTTATCGTACGATAACGGAGTCCGTTTTCCGTTCAAACGGGATACGTTACGTTGACACGTGTCCGTTATCCGTTGACCCGTGTAAAAGACGCGTTTGACCAATTATGAAACGAACTTATTAATTTAGAGTGAACGATGTGCCAACAATGACTTCATGGCCCAATGGATAATGCACGATTTTACTAAACTCAGAGATTCTGGGTTCGATTCCCCAGCATAGTAGTCATTCTATTTTTTTTTTTTCACACACTTGTGTGTATGTATATTTGTATACAAAGTCAAACACAAAACATTGAGATTGTTTCCATTTGTGTTTTGAAAATCAATATTATATCAAAATGATCTATATCCTGAATATTAAAAACCAAAATCAATATTATTAATCTGATAATATCCATATTATATCACATATTGTTCATTGCTTGTGTTGTCTTTGTGTCTCGGCTTTGTCATTTTGGGTTGCAACAAGAGTATCTTCCTCCCATTCTGAAGTTGTGAGATCTTTAATGGGACGTATATAGTTATCATCCTGCCAAACAATCTCCTTCTCACTATCATCTCCATCATCATCACCATTATCATCATCGTCCTTCTTTTCATTCTTAATCGTTATCTTATTAAAGAACTGATTAAAGCTAAAGCCACAAACAATATTTATTTATTTATTTTTTCATCAACCGATAAACGATATTTAAAAAATAGATTTTCAGCTAAAAAAACCTTTATTGTAATTAATTTTGCAATTTTACCTATATTTTTTTTTGTTAATAACAATTTTACCTATATTTACCGAAACTCTATATCAATTAGCCAAGTAGAATTTAGCCGTGGTATAATTCTTTTATATTTTGATTCAACGATTAATAACTTAATATTAAAACTTAATAGCAATGAAACTCAATTTCATATTGAAATTTTGAATCCAATCAAAAATTACAAAAAAAATTAAAAAATTAATAATAAAATGGAGGGTTACAAGTTAATTTCCGGTTGGCGGATTGATTTATAATTTCAGCATATGAAAGATAAAAATTGCAAAAATAGTCGTAATAGAGAGTTTTTTTTAGAAAACCCTTAAAAAATGTTTAAAAGGATTAATAAAAGTTTGTTTGAGCATTTTTTTTGTTTTTTTTTCAGTATTAGACAATTAAGTAATTTGCAAATTCTGTAATTATGTTGCAAAAATAGTTACAATGAATTTTTTTTAGAAAACCCTTAAAAATGTTTAAAAGGATTAATAAAATTTTCTTTGAGCATTTTTTTTGGTATTCTTCATTATTTTTTGAGTAAATAATTTTTTGACTCTAGTTAAGTTGAAGATATACGTATTTTTATCATGGAAATAAGAAAATATAACCAATAGGAATACAAAAAAAGTTTAACAAATAGAAATGAATTTTTTTTTGTAGGTTTTAAACAAAATATTCTCTTATATAAACCAAATATTCTCTGTGATTAAGTTTCTTAGTTCGATTAGGAATTTGTAAAATCCAGTTTTTTTTTTGTGAAAAAGGAAATTAAAACGAAACATAATGTGATTAGGAAAATGATTAAAAGAAGGAAGCAAAAAATCTTATATAAACCAATTATTCTTTTCTTCTCTCATTCATTCATCCATCAATTGTTATTTTCTCCTTGCGGGTACACAAACAAACGATGAGAACCAATGACCAACAACAAGTCGAGACTCAAGAAGAGAGAGGCATGAGAATTTTAGCTGACTTAACTCGAAGAATCTCTCAAACCTCTTTAACAAAAAAAAAATCTCTCAAACCACACAACTTGCTCCTGCTGCTGCTGCTGCTCCGGCTATTTTTCCTCTTTCAACCATTCACATATTAAAACAAGTTGAGACACGAGAAGAGAAACTCGAAATAATTTTTGTTGACTTTCCAAAAAGAGTCCGAACAAAAAGAACATCTCAAACCACATCTCTAGCTCCATCTCAGGCACAAGCTCAAATTCAAACTTAGGAGGTAGATGTAGATAGATATTTGGAATATATTCTTGATTAATTTTTTTATTATTTATTTGGTATTTATCTTAATTAATTACATTTATCTTTAAAGATTTTAATAGTCTAGCTAAGGTCCGGTCAATCATAACTAGAGTTTTTTGGTGAGATACTAATTATGGTTTTCTTTTTACTTATTAGTGAATAATCATATTTTCTCAATGTATTTTTATTTATATAAAAATTTTCACTCAAAAATACAAGAATTTTTTTTAAGAAGATATTGTCACAATAAGCCATTCAAACAAACCAAGTTTAGACTCTCTTCTCTTTTTATTGTTTCTTAGTCTTTGGTTCGAATACTCCATCACCTTTCTCCATACATCTCCCACATTCCATCCTTTAGATACAATATAATCCGTTACCTGTTAAACCGAAAAAACCGAAAAATCAATGGACATTCTCTATGTTGTGTAATTTTATGTAGTAGTGAGACAAGAATGTGACCTGGTTTAGGTTATGAAGTGCTTCAAGTCCAAATGTGTAGTAACACATGAAAGGTCTTCTTGCCTAAAAGAAAAGTATGTATGTAATGATGTGAGTCAATAAAACCAATGCCAGTCCGACATTTTCAAATATTTTTATAATATCTCATGCACGATTAAAAGTTTGTGCCCTTATTGTTCATGGAAACTTTCTTTAATGCCTTAAGAGTTCAAATCCTTTGCTTATGCTCTGGACCGACTCTGAATAAACCAACCACCATTGGTTGATACATATTAAACAAATTAAGATTCTTTTGACCTGTGAGACAGCAAGCCATTGAAGAAGAGATTTAAGTTCAGGATCTCCACCATAAGCACCACATCCCCAATTCCCTGTAGCAACACCAACTCCATCTTCATGATCTATGCATTGCTTGTTGTTGTTGTTGTTGTGTCTCTTGCAGATATGGAGGAAACCACATAGAGCCTTATTAGTCTCCCTAAAGAAAAGTAAACAAAATGTTTAGATACTAATGAACAATATAAACATTTGATTCAATCCTTTTTACCTAAGGATGCATTCAGGTTTGTATTGAGATGTTCCTGGATGACGCAAAGCATCTATAGCGACGATTCGCCTTTTTCGCCTTCCCAAATCATCGAATTCTCTAGTGTCAATGTAATCACCCGAAAATCGAAAGGAAGATGAATACCTACACAATGTTATAAAACATTTTAGTGTAACACTTAATGTTATACTACTCTCTTGTGTATATGATTCAAAAAGTATGTTTTTTGTAACCCTGTGTAATGAGAGAATCTTTCAGCACCAACAATTTCAATAGCTTCAGAGACTTCCATGGCTGGTAAGAAGAGCATACCAACGATCAATTCGGGGTTGATCATGAACCGAATCTCTTCCTATGTGTTTCAAGAAGACCATTCACATAAAGAGGAAACATCACAAGATCAAAAAAATGATATAGTTTAGGTCTAAAGTTTATAAACCTGAACACATCCCTTGCGAAGAGCGCCTCCTCCTAAGTACTTGTTTGCGAAGTCTACTTCAATAGCTTCAACACTTTGGTCCTCGATTAAACCGGAAGTATGAACCTTCAAGGATGAACACAAAATCTTTTAAATGAGAGTTATCGAATCGAGCAATGATTTGGTTTAGTTAATTACCTCAACAGGGCAGAGATTGACAGTAGATGTGCTCCAGAAATCTTGATTAGGAGAAGCTTCAAGAACTGAAGAATCTTGTTCGAAAGAGAGAATCTTTCGTTCGAATGAGACGAATCCAGGAGGTATACAAGAAGATAGTCTGTTAAAGTAATGAACTATACACTTTATCTTATGCTCTTGCTTCTCGTTTTGCTCTGTGTTGATTAAGCCTCTGCAAATAGATTAACAAAAGATCTCAAATCTTGATTGTTTATAATGCCTTTGAGAATGTATGTATACCCGAATAGTCTGTCGAAATTGATGTTTGGAAGACGATTAGAGCCTCTATTATCGATAGGGAACAAGCAGAAGAACGAACACGAAAGCAATGCTCCTATAAGTTCCTGCCATATCCAAAAGAAGCAAACACATTTCAATCTCTCTTTTATGTATTGAGATGCTTTAAAACGCGGAGAGCGGTTTGGATTTGGGATATATACCTGGCTGAGGAAGACAATGCCGGCTTTCTTGGGGCCTAAGAAACGAAGACCGGTTTGAGTTCCATTGATAAGACTCTCTGAATTCAGATAATGTAGTTCCAAGAGAGATGGGAATCTCAAAAGAAGACAAGCCATTGCAGGTAAAGCTTCATTAAACCATCTTCTTGATTCTTCTTTCGACATTCTCTGCATCAACAGATACATTCTTGATTCGAACAATCACACAAAATTCACATAAGAAAATCTTTTGAGTACCTCATCAAAGAAGAGAGTGTAGCCTTCAAGTGCTGAAGAAGAAAGATGAGAAGTCAAAGAGAGAGATTGTCTCATATCAGAGATGTAATCAGACAGAGTTTGTCCTGATTCGACTCGGCTTTGACTTGGTCCTTTGCTCAAAGCTTCTAAAATCTCCACAAAGTGTGAAGATGGCCAAAACAGAGAAGAATTCTGAATCTTGAGCGGCAAGTAAGGCAAAATCGTCTCGAGATCTTCTCTTTTCTCCATTGCTCTGTTCTTCAAGATGAAGTTGCAGGTTTCTTTATAGAAGATGGAAGCCGCAACATACATATATAAAGTCTCTCTACTTCTTACCACTTTGATTAATTAAACTAAACACTCTTTGACTAAGTATTAGTTTATTATAACCTTTCTTGTGGATCAAGAAACGTGGAAAAGGATTATTACTCAGACAAATTCAATCACACCGACTCAAACTAGTCATAGGTTATACTCTGTCTGAAAAATTCATTATCACACATTACAAATAAATTTAACTAGTTTGTTGGTCCGCATACATACATAATTTTTTTTTTATAAATAACTATAGATTTGGTAATTAGATACTATAATATTTTATCAATTTATAAATTATTGTGCATTTATCTGATCTTCAAATTTTTGATTATTTTTAATTTTATTCAATATACTTTGTTATATATTTTATACTACGATTCATTTTCACATATAATGAAATATTTTGTTGTTTTAACACTCAATCCAACTAAAAAATATAATAGTATTAATAACAAGAATCTTAATATTGATGTTAATTTACTGTTTATTAAATTTATTCTTTTATTTAGTTTTTAAAATTTTAAAATATGATTAGAGTTTTTTGCACAATAATATTGCAAAATTTAGAATAATATATATATTTCAGTTATGATAATGATTAAATTTCTTTTTTTTGGATTTTCGTTTTTGTTAATTTATTTTTTTTCAAAAACTTTCAATTATAGATAATGTTAGAACATGTATATATAAATACTAAGTCTCTATAGTTATTATCTTATCTTTTTAAATATACATAGATAATCACTATTTATTAATTGCCTATTTTTTCTCGTTATAATATGTACTTATCTTGTATTCTTATTGGTTATTTCTTTATTTTATAGCCGACAAAAATATTTTTCAATAGAGAAAGGTTTTAGTAACAATGTCTATTTAATTAAGCCACTGCAACAATTTCCTCTAACACTAATCTCTTTGCTTCTTCTTCTTGTTATCAAAGATTCATAGCGAAAGATAAAAAACAAACAATACTTTTTTGATAAAGATGGTGAGAGATGATGATCAATACGAGAGTTTTGAGCTGCTAGAGAAGGAGTTAGTAGATATTTTAGCTGATGTGTGTGAGAGAATTGATACGTTTTTGGCTGATGAGGAAGAAAGAACAAGACAAAGAGAGAAAGAAAAGAGAGAGAGTAAGACAAGGAGACAAAACCCTAATCTTCTTCTTCTTCAAGTTTGTCCACCACCTTAGAAGCTTCTAAGAAGCTTCATGTGGTGGTGGTTAAGGAACCGGTTAAAGCAGAGCCGGTTAGTGAAACAAAACCGGTTAAAAGAAGGAAGAAGAAGGTAAGAAGAGAGCCGGTTAGGAGACAACAGGTGGTGAGAGAGAGAGGGGAGACACCAAAATGGTTAGTGAACTTTATGAGAGAAGAGAATGGTGTTGAACCAAAGATGATCTTTGAGAAAGTTCTTACAATGAGTGATCTTTTGATAGATCAGAACCGTCTCTTGATTCCTTTTAAGCAAATAACAGAGATTGATTTCTTGAATGAGAGAGACTTAAAGATCATTGATGATAATTTCAAGAACCGTAAGGATCATGATAAAGGAGTGGATGTGGTTTTGGTTGATTCAAGAAGTGAACAATGATTGCTTAACTTAAGGAGATGGGATATGAAGTCAAGCTCTAACTATGTCTTGTGTTCTGGTTGGAAACATGTCTTCCTTGGAAACAAGCTAAGGAAAGGCCAGACGATTCATCTTTGGTCTTTCCACTCCGCCGATAAGCTCTACTTTGCTCTTGTTCCTCCACCTCCAGCTCCAGCTCCAGCTCAAGCTTTAGCTCAAGATCAAGATTTATCTTTAGCTTTGGTTCCATATGAAGCTAGAGATTCAGATGAGCTAAATGCATATGAAGATAGTCGAATCGGGGTTTTGGAAGAGGAAGACAAAAGAAGAAGAATAGTTGTTGACTATGAAAGGAAAAGGACTAGAGTCGATGGAGTGTCAGTTTCTGAAGAAGCTAGAGAGAAGTTTAGGCGTCTCCACCTCCAACTAATGATTCCGGTAACCTCATACTTGAGGATTTAGATGTGTTGGTGAACTCTTTCTCCATGCAAGTTTCCGGCCAAAACAACCTCTTTATTGCCATGCCATGCAAGTTTTTTTGGTTGTCTTATTTTTGACATTTTAAGTTTTGTTTTTTTGTTTTTTTTTTCCGGTTTTTTATTTATTTATTACTTGGAGTGTTATTTATAAACGGTTCATTATATTTAGACCATGTTCGTTTGTTCATTCATATGCTTCATCCAGATGATCCAGATGATGCTCATTTTTGCACCTAAACGAAACATCGTGTCACGACTTCATCTAGATGATATGAGAGAACATGACCTTATATACAAGTTCGTTGTTAGATTTCTTGATTAGTTGTGTAAATGCGATTGATAAACAAAACTATTTTTGGCACACTTGTATCACATAAATCCTCTCGCTTGAACCACATAATAAACTGGTTTTGAGTGAAGTGCTTTACCAATTACATCAGGAAACTTTCAATGTAGCAAACATTTAATGGATCTCACAGAGTTAAGAAAAAATGAATATTAAACTTTTGGACTTGATTGGTTCACTAGGCAGAGAGTGAGGTTATGAGCCAAGAGAAGAAGCCAAGTTTGGTTCTTCTGCTGAGTCTCTCTGCAGAATACTCAACTAGCTTACTCCATAGGGCTCCTACGGTTAACGCTTGCAAAGTAACTCTTTTGATCACCTGATAAAGCATATAAGCATGCCTTTTAAGGTCTTTAACTAGTGAACTAGTTCCAATGAGTCAGAGGATTCTAATAACCTGATTGAGATTTTGCAGGGCTTGGAGTCCAAAGGTATAGTATGACATGAATGGTCTTCCCGACTAGACAGAAAGTATATCAAATGTGTTGTCTCAGTTTAAATGGAATGATAACTGCGTTTTCCACGAGATATGGATGGATAGGAACAAAGAAGTGTACCTGTGAAACGGCAAGCCATTGAAGCATGATCTTTAGTTCAGGATCGCCTCCAAACACACCGCATCCCCAATTCCCTGTAGCTACACCGATCTTCTCTTCATGATCGATACACCATCTCTGACAGTTTTCTCTCTCCAAAGTTGGTGGAAGAGGATCAGGACGCTACACGAAAACAAAATTTAAGCTTGGTGAAGTCAGGACAAAAGCCTCGACAAGTATGCTAACGCGATTTATGAAGCAAAACTGGAGTTCTTACAGAAGATGAGGCATAGTTGGTGTCTGCCTCGAGTGGGATCCTAAGAGATCCATCAATTTGAAATTTGCAATGATGCAAGTATCCGCTAAAAGCCTTGTTAACCTCTCTATAGAAACAAAATGAGCAACTCAAAAACTGAAACCATAAAGAGAATATGAATGGGCAGAAAGGCAAGTTTTGATTACCGAAGAAGAGCATCGGGTTTGTATTGATACGTTCCTGGGTTCGGAATGGCATCGATAGCTATGACTCTCGTTTTTCGCCTCCTGAAAATGTCTAAACCCTTCTTGTCTGTGTAATCTCCAGAGTATTGGAATGAAGGTCCATACCTGAATGGCGCTACCACGAGTCAGATCTATTGAAACCTACGTAATATAAGCATAGCATCGACTCAAGTTCACTGGTACTTACCCTGTGTAACGTGAAAATCTTTCAACACCAACAATCTCAATTGCTTCATTAGCATCCATACGAGGCAAGAATAACATGCCAGCTATGAGTTCTGGATTGATCACAAACCTTATCTCTTCCTACATAGGAAGACGCTTTGACATGTTCAGCAGAGCATCATACAAGACAGACTTGAAAATGATTCAGTGGATGAGATGGTAGAGTTTGCATAACGCGTTTTAGAGAAGAGATGAGAAAAAGGAGGTAACAAGTCAGACCTGTAGAGTATCGTAGCTCAGAGTAAGGCCTCCAAAATATTCATCTGCAAAATCAACTTCAAGAGCGTCACCGGGTTGATCTTCTATAGCTCCCGAGGTATGAATCTACTCCAATAACAAATGGATCAAGAGGATGATAACTAAATCACACTCATGAATCATTTGAAAGAAATGGACTCAACGGAGACGAAGGCTAAATTAAGTGTTTCTTTGTTACCTCAACAGAGCAAAGTGGGGTGATGGATTTGGTCCAGTAATCAACATCAGGATAAGAAACATAGTCCGATTTGTATTCTAGCGGAAGAACTTTCCTCTCAAATGAAACAAAGCCAGTAGGCATACATCGGCATATTCTTTCAAAGTAATGGATAAGGCATCTTATTTTGTTTTCCTGCTTCGTGCAGTGACGCAAAGACGGAAACCTTTCAAAAAACACAAAGAAGGTTTTGTAACTTAAGGGTATATAAATGTAACTTGTAAAGAGAAGAATGAAGCCACATACACAAACAGTTCATCAAAGTTGATTCTTTGAAGATGCTTTAAGCGTCTGCCAACTTCAGGGAACAAACAAAAGAAGGAACATGCTAGGAGAGATGCAATCAACTCCTGCAGAATGTAATATACTGAGGGGTGAAAAAGTAGAAGAAGAGCGGAATGATGCTTGGTTGGCTTGGTTGCGAAAAACAAACAACTTCACTTCTAAAGTTACTCTCTATCCATTTTCATTCAATGTGACTAAATCCATGTTTTTCGTTTGGACTCAAGAGAGTATACCTGGCTAAGAAACACAATGCCAGCTTCTTGAGGGCCTAATAGACGAAGCCCCGACTTAATTCCATCAAGAACATGGTCTGCCTTATGATAGTGCATTTCTAACATTGAAGGTAACTTGAGAAGTAATCCGCATAACGCAGGAATCACTTCACCAAAAAACTTAGTTGACTCTTCTCTAGAAATTTTCTGAATCACAAGAAACCAGTCGTTTGTTAATCCATTATGAGCCCCTACCGTTTTCTTAATGCTCAATGCTAAACCTTCACATATCATTTCACCTTAGTGACAAAATGAATCAAGAAACACAAACAACCAAGAAAGTAGATGAAAAGACAGAAGGTTCTTAACCTCGTCAAAGAAAACAGCATAGCCTCGTAAAGCGCCAGGTGCGAGATCAGATGCACTCAACGAGAGGTATTTCCGCATATTCGTGATATGCAAGGCGAGAGCCTCCCCCGAGTTGACCAATGACTCAATAGGCCCTCTAGACATTGTTTGGAGCTCCTCTTCAACGGAAGGTGGCCAAGCTAGAGATGCAGACTGAGCCACAAGAGGCAGATACTGAAAAATCGACCTAAGATCTTCCCTCTTCTCCATCCTTATTGCCTTCCCTAGTTTCCTGACAGAGATTTAACAAGCAAGAGATAAAAGTCTGCAAAGGATTAAGGAAAACAAAAGAACATTGTTGCCGTTTATATATATTAGTATTTGCTCAGAGAAAAAGAATTAACAACCCATTTCATTCCAATATAACAGATGACACCAAAGTCAAACAAGAACACGTTGTCCTGAGAGACTCAGTCCATTCATTTAATATGGCAAATTTTCCAGGGAAATTTCAGAATATAGGCACACAAGAGAACTAGTTTAATTTAAATAAAAGGATCGATTCAAACATTTGACCATAACCATAAATCAGCACAGATAATTAGTACACCTTAAGGAATGATGCTTTAGGATCAAGAACTGGTGAAAATACTACTTATTCATGCTTGTGACTCGAAAATAATCAGTTTTTACATATACATGTGGGCAAATGAATAGACACAACAAACAACTTGATCAAGGCGAATTTGCAAAGTCAAGGCGGCCAGATAGCCTCATTGGTAGTAGCTAGAGATGGAAGTAGCCAAGAAAGAAAGCCAAGATTTGTTTGCTTGTGCAGCCGTTGAGCAGAATATTCTAACATCATGTTCCAGAGATCTCCAACGGTCCATTCATGGGAAAGAATCCACTTGGTCACCTGTTCTTGGAAGAAAATGTATCAATTACAAAAACAATGGAAGTTGACTCATAGCTTGAATAATAGAACACACTGGGTTGCTCTATTCTGAACACTACGGATCCAATTCTTAGTAAATGTCAGCTAAAGCAGAGGAAAAAAATAAGAAAGTTAAAGAAAGGTCCCAAAACTGTGGAGTTTTAAAAAGCAAGAAGGTTACCTGATCTAGATTTTGGAGGGCCTGCACCCCAAACGTGTAGTATGATATAAATGGTCTCCGTGCCTGGAAAATTGTCGAGATAAAAGCGTCAAATGAAAACCGCTATAATCTCACCGCCCCAACTGAAACTTTGGAAATTTAAGTCTGATATACTTGCAAATACTAGTCAAGACTCAAGACTCATAAGTGACATGGAGTGCTTCTTAAAGTCAAAACATACTTAACCCGGGTTTCAGCGAGAAGTGACCTTTAAAATTTTTATTCATCTAGCCTATTGGTACTCAACTATGTACCATCCCGGAAAAGTATAATTATGATGGGAAAGTGCACCTGGGAAGCAGCAACCCACTGAATCATAGCCTTCAACTCTGGGTCTCCTCCAAAAACACCACATCCCCAATTCCCAGTTGCGACACCAGCATCTTCATGATCCAAGCAATTGGCTCCTTCCACATCAAAATCTCTGAAAATATTGTCAGCCGGCTTTTCTCCATTTATCTCACCAGCATTTAATGGAGCTCCGCATGACTATACCAGAGGAAGTAGCCAGTGAAAAAGACAGATTAAGACCGTTACTATCAAAAGATTAATTAAAATCGCTACTAATGGAAGGGTAAAACTAAAGGTTTGTAGCAAAATTCCAACCGCAGTGGCTTCCATATGCGAAACACCAGAATCTTTGTCGTTTCTGGCAAGCTGAATTTCATTATCTCCTTTATTTGTGGATTTCTGGTGCGGCCAAGATTTTCTATGACTTAAAAAGCCACATAGCGCTTTATTAATTTCCCTGGAACAAACATAAAGAAGAGAGAAAAGGAGAGATTAGATTTCACATGTAAAGAGCATAACTGCTAGCACACAAATCTCAAAAGAAGGTACACATACCGCAGGACGCATATATCTTTAAAGTGTCTCATCTTCGGGGCACATAATGCATCTATTGCAACAATTCTGGTTTGTCGCCTTTTGAAAGGATCCATTGCCTTTTTGTCAATATAGTCACCAGCGAACCGAAAAGAAGATGCATACCTACAGCATAAAACAATTTCATAAAAAAATAAGGGCAAACAACTCTAAAGAATCAACCCTTATTTGAGAACTTGATAATTTAGATGGTAACTATTAGCCATTTAATTGTAACTACAAATCTATGATGCATTCCTACACCATAAAACAATCATTTAATTGCACATTTCTTTTACACTTATTCAACGTGCCTCAATCAAGATCTAAACAGGCTGACATATCAACGAGCCTAGTGTTCCATAGTAGTATCAAAATACAGAGATATAAAGCCACTCTTACGTAAACGTAGAAAAGTGCTACAAAACTACCAAATCTCACCCCGTGTAACATGAAAATCTTTCTGCACCAACTATTTCTATAGCTTCATTGTCATCCATTCGAGGTAAGAAAAGCATGCCAGCGATTAATTCAGGGTTGATCATGAAGCGTATCTCCTCCTGCACAAGAATCAAATTACTAGAAGTTGATGCAAAATCCCAAGCCATTCATTACAGTAAATTTTTAACCAATAATAAACTCAAGAATCAAGCAACGAATCATGTAAGCTTCTGAAAACTAATATGCAAATTGAGTCCCAAACCTGTACGCACCCCCTATTTAGGGCACCACCTCCGAGATACTTGTTTGCAAAGTCCACTTCCAGAGCATTGTTAGATTGATCTTCTATTAACCCAGAAGAGTGAACCTAGAACAATAAAAACTGTCGGAAATCATAATCTACAAGCATTTGTAATTATTATGGTGCAGAGAAAGGGATTCCGCAACCCTTTTCCTGTTTACCTTAAAAGCACAAAGGGAAATTTCAGACTTGCTCCAAAAATCAGCCTTGGGAGCAGTGGTAGAAGAATTGTGGTATTCAGCTGGAAGAACCTTGCGTTCAAATGAAACATTCCCACTAGGAAAACAGGAGGACACCTTGTCAAAGTAATGCATAATACACCTTATCTTGCTTTCATGACTTTCACTATAACTTTCATAAAGACTCCTGAAAAGCAAATAAAGCTCCGAAGACTTTAAATGAAACTTTATCAATGGACATAAGACAAGATACCACAAATGAATCTTCAATCAAAAGATAGAATCTTGACATGACACAAGCAGGCAAGCTACCCAACGAATCATAAAGATATGCTTTTTTTTTTCCTCACAACAAGCTTTTCCAAGTCTAACAAGTGAGCTCCCAACGGAAACTGAAGCCAAAATGGGATCTCTACATGATTTGTTTCTTTAGACTCTCGAGTGTGATCATCAGTGACATAAATAATGAAATTCCCTTTCTTTCATAGTACTTGCTTTGATCACTTATCGCTTATGCTAAATGACTGACTATTAAACATTAGGCATTTCGTCGAGACCAAGCTAATATAGACCTAATCGTAGGAATAGTTTAGAAGACAGAGGGAGAAGTCACATACGCAAACAAATTATCAAAGTTGATGACTGGAAGGTCTTTTGCACCTCTATTAGCAACCGGAAACAAACAAAAGAAAGCGCAGGCAAGAAGAGCGCCAATTAACTCCTGCAAATTTCAAAGCGCAATGGAACACGTAAGGGAAGTGAAAAACCATTCTTCTGCAAGACCAGGACATTACACTTCTGACAAACGAACCATGCAATCCAGAAAAGCAATGGAACTAAGAGAATCTTCATATCTAGCAAACTAACAAAATCGTGTAAAACAGAAAGTTGCCATCTCTAATGACAAAGATCAAGATCAAGAAACAACAAATAACTTCTACCTATGTTTGCTCCCCCATAAATCACTCAAGAGTCAATTTTTTTCTTTTGTTTGCATCAATACCTGGCTGAGGAAAACTATGCCAGCTTGTTGGGTTTCTAGCAATCGGAGACCAGTTCCGATTCCGCATACGACATTATCCGCATTTCGAAAATGCTCTTCTAATAGAGATGGAAACCGAAGAAGCAACCCTGCCAATGCAGGGATAGTCTCATTGAACCATCTCTCTGATTCCTTCTCATCAACCACCTGCAAAGTATTAAGATTTCATCACCAAGATTCGATTCGAAGTAGACCCAAATCGAAAAATCAGAGAAATTTAAACAGAAACGAAAGGGGAAGATGGATAGTTACTTCATCGAAGAAAAGAGCGTAGCCATGAGAAGCAGAAGGAGCAAGAAGACGAGTAGACAAAGAAAGAGATCGCCTCATATCGGAAATAGCTAGCCATAGAACTTCTCCCGAGTCAACTCGGCTGTGCGACGGTCCTTCAGACATTGCTTTTAACGCCTCCACCACACGCGGCGGCCAATACAACGACGACGAACGAATCACAAGTGGAAGATAAGGAAGAATCGAGTTAAGGTCTTCTCGATTCTCCATTTCTCGAGAGTTCCTCGTCTCAGAGTTCGCTCGAACTCCGTCGTCGAATCGCTTCTGCCGCCGTCCGGAGAGAGAGAGAGAGAGACTCGGTGTAAAGCAGTGTCAAAGCTTGAACCGTGAAATTGGATTTTAACCGAAATCGAAAATGTAGTGGACTAAACCGGTTCGGTTTGGTTTGAGATGTGGTATGCGAATTTGGTTTTGGTAAATTAGCTTAATTTATAAAACACGCCCCACTGTTTTCCACATATCCAAATGATCTCCCTAAGTTTTCACAATTCTTTTTTCATTCGCCAAATATTACACATTCAATATTAATATTTAATAACATATATAATATAAGTACAATATGAATCTCATCTCTCTCTCTCTCCACACAAAATGTAAAACTATAAAGGATATAGCAAAGAAACCCAAAACCAAAACATAACAAAAGATTTGAGATTGGTGTAAGAAAAAAATAATGGAATAAAATCTTCCTTTTTTGTAATATATGCAAAAATCAAGGCTTAATTAATAAATTATAAAAAGATTTGCAAACCTTCTGGATAAAACAGAAGTTCCTTTCAAATGATTTTGTCCCTCTTTGCCTTTGTAGTTCTCTTACTCACTCACTCAAGCAGTGTCTTGGAACAAGAAGTGGAAATCAGATCGTTGACGGAGAAGCGGCGGTGGATCAACATCCGAGAGGCTAATCGTGCCGCCGTGGAACGATTGTGAAACATCTTCCACCGAGAAAGGAATGCTGAAAAGATGCCAAGAAACAGAGGATTGGTTTCAAGACTCAAAAGAGTAATTTATAAAGAGAGAAGAAAGGTCCATTTTTTCTTCGGTTTTTGCGTACCTTGAATCGACGTCAATCAAGAAAGAAGGGTAAGTAATGTTTACTGAATCTTCAGACATTAGTTTTCTCATCTCCTTGATTACCTATTAATCGACACAATGAGCAAAGGAGCAAACTTGTATAACTGTAAATGTGATTGCTTTCGGATATAAAGGTCGATCCTTTTTACGCTTTCTTCGTCTTTTGAAGCATTTGGATTAGTTCTGGCTCATGGTGTTAAAGGGTTTTAACTATTGTTTCATGTCCACAAGTTTCAAAGCCAATAGATTGTAAGAGCATATCGAATACTATGTTTATTCGGTTGAAGTTTCTTGAAGAAGTTTTTGGAGTTGTTTGGTTTGGTTTGATCCATTACTTACCTCAGGGGAGAGTCCTTGAGTTCCATATTTGTCGTCCCAAAACATCGTTCCAATTCGGTATACTTGTGGAATGCTTAGTACCTTTGCAAAAAGAAAGAAAGATTTTGGATCATTGTGTCAAAGTATGAATCTTTCTGTATGTTTTTCGCAATACGTGTCTTTACCGGACATATCTCATTTTTGATTTCATCCAATGATCTCTGTGTCTTTTGATGTAAGACCTGTGGAGTTTAATAGTGTATATCAAAATGCCGACTTTTCGCGATTTATGTAGTTTTCGCCTTATGGATATGGTTTAGAGTTGTACCAGAAACTTCACTGCTTGTCTTATGGGTTGTAGTTCATCCCATGGTGACCTTGCTGCCTGTAAAAGATTCAAACAAAACATTATTCTTCTTGTCTTGTTTCGGCTATTCGAATGATTTGGTTAAGCCTACCTCGTCTTCTGCCTTTAGACACCACTGTTCTAACTCATGTAAGCCCATTTTCAGATATTCTCCATTGCTAAAGGAACAACACTCTCGTCGAAGCAACAAACTGCCAGAAGATAAACCTTTTGTAAGTCAAGCTACCTTGTAATTAAATGAAGCTACTTGTGGTGGCCGATGCGATACTTGTTTACCTGTTAAAGAGCTGAACATTTATGTAAGAGAAGACCTGATGAAAGAGCTTTCTTGTGATCATAGATGGAACCTGAAAACCATTAAAACTTCGTTAAGACATGAAAAAGAAAATTTTTAAAGCTTGAGATGAAAATCTTTCTCTGACATGGTTCTCTGCCATTAAGCTCAAGGTATGTTCAAGCTTGTTGATGATGTTCTGCCATTGTACATATGATGCTTGTTGCTTGGCGGTTACATTCATGTGGATGCTTTTAGTCGCTTCTCGCGAGTTTCTGGCTCTAGTTGGTCTTGGTGCCTGTGACATCTTACATATAATGAAACCTTGTTAACATATCACTAAGGCGAAAAATACTATATTATTACTTAATGGTTTGTTGGATGTAACTGACATGGATACAGAGATTTAGTAATGGGTTTATCTCTTTCTTTAAGTTATCTCGGATCATTCCATATGTTTTCTCGACGTATGCGGCTAAGTGTTGCTTGAATAGTAAAGCCGGGTATTTAGCTTCAACCGTCTGCTTCTCATTCGATATTCCAACCATCCCACTGTAGCCATTTGATGTTTCCAAGCTCATTGAAGATGATTTCACTCCCTAAAATGTTGTTAAGGCTCTTAAAAAGCGAAGTTAATCGATAAGAGGTTCATTTTTAACGGAACTTACTTTTACTAATCGCCCAAATAGTGTAGCCTGGGGTGATCTATTACGTCTTGAAGCCGTGTTATTCGTATTGCTGAACTTGAGTGTAGATTGTAGAAGATATAAGAGAGTAGAGCTTGTTGTGAGCCAATAAGTTAGTTCTCTTGTTTCATCTTGGCTTTTCTGAAACCAAAATTAGTATAAACTTTGAATATTAAGATTTGTGAGAATTTCATTGCTTTGTATAGACATTTTGTTTAGTTTTATTACCTCGATAGACGATCGAATTGTATGAACAATTCTATCAAATATGGTTGTTTTCTCTGCTTCAAATGATCTCCATTGAAGTAGTGTCTTGTAAACTATCCATGCTGCTAAAGATCTGCCGTTTTCAAACCTTCTCTCGTCGATGAGGCATTTAATCAGCACATCATGACTCTCCTGTTGCCTATCTGTTAGAGATCTTTGTTTTGCTAACACAGTGATTGGACTCTTTGGCTCCTGAAACACATAGCAAAGGATGAGGAAGGCTAGAGTACGGTTTCTTAACCGGTCTTAGTAAGATATTGTACCTTTGTTGTGTGAATCTCTTCTGTTTGATGTCCATTTTCAAGATTCTGTACAATTGTTTTACATTAGTGGAAATGTTATACATGTTTTTTCGGTTAAAAGAATCAAATACCGACAGAAGTTTTGCACCTTTGCAGATGCAACAACTCTTTCAGGAGGCATTGTCTTCTCTACAACAGCTGTCTGTCTTCGAAGAGACTCATTTTCGGATTCTAGAATCGCAACTTTATCCTTCAATCTGATAAGAGGTTACTTCAGATATGTTATAAGATGAGATACAATTCTAAATCAGCTTCAAATCCACAGAGCTATGCATATGAGAACACTTCAGAGCTCGCAGGACATACCTGTTCAACTCTAGAGACTCTTCCGCGGTTGTTGCAACAGCCAAAGCTTGCTGGCGCAAGACTTGGTTCTCGGATTCAAGATTTGATAGGTTCATCTGCAATCTACAAATTTACCAAGCAATGTTTGTGATCTCTGGCTTGTAAAACAGAAACATGATGCTTAAGGAACCGGTTGAATCTATATATATACCTTTCGATGGTTTCTTGAAGTTCAATGGATTTTGCTTTTGCATTTTCTGCTTCGGTTAGACTTTCCTTGCTATCTCTCTCAAATGCAGAACATTTTGCTTCGAACTCCTCAAGTTTTCCTTTTAACTTCTCTACTTCAACCTGCATTTTAAAGATAAATTGAATCAGGAAACATATCTATCTCCTAGTTTGTGGAGTTTGTAGCTCAATTTTTACCTCCAGTGTATTGTTTTGACTGCTCAGTAACTCTAGTTGAGTGTTGTCTACAACCGGAACCTCTTTGATTACCGGTGGAGCTTGTTCAATGGCTAATTTTGCTGCTTCTTTTTCCCGTACTATTGTAGCATAGGCTTCATCTAGCTTATGCTGCAGTTCGGTTACAGTACTTTGTAGGCTTGCAATCTCTTGTGCTTTAGCTTCTTCAAGATCAGCCTAATGACATAATTTTGTAATTAAATCACTTGGTTACTTTAGCTTTAGTTTTTGTTTTCGTGTCAATCACCTTTTGATGCTTCTCTAATTCAAGACGCCAAGTTAGCTCTTCCACACGCTTCTCTAACTTGTCCTTGGCTTCCTTGAGTGCCCCGGTTTCTCTTGCAGCCTTTGTATGCAACAAGACTTGAATGTTAGAATCTTTTCTCTAACAACTTAGAATGAAGCCTTGGCTACCTCGTAGACCGAGTGGATTGAGATAAATCATCAAAGTATGCTTACCATTTTGAGCTTTTTGAGCTCTTTTCGAGCTACTTTAGCTCTCCACAGACATTGTAATGCTAATGTTGCTTTCCTATGCTTCTTATAAGCTTCATAAGCTTGGTGTCTTCTCCATTCTCTCTGTAAGAAGAAACATCACTAAGAGTTACAAAATGTATATTCGAAATCTTTTTTACTGCATTCGCTTGCCTCTTTGTCTCTAAAACACTCTGCCTTTGTTCAATAAAAGTAGACACAATCTAGTAGTACCTGAACTATAATTGCTGCCTTTGTTCTTCTTCTATGTCTATGTTTGTTTCGAGCAGCCATTGCTCGTAAACCAGTCTGAACAACCGTTGCTGATCCCTGGAGCTTAGTGTACCGTTTCCTTGCTCTGTGAGCACGAATGTTCTTCTGGATACAAATTGAAGCAGCTTCTCTTCTCATGTTTTGATACAACTTGCGTGCAAGTTGTGCTATATAAGCAATACACATGACAGATAAGGCTGCTAAGATTCGACTAGT
Source organism: Anastatica hierochuntica (assembly GCA_900406275.1). NCBI lineage: Eukaryota > Viridiplantae > Streptophyta > Magnoliopsida > Brassicales > Brassicaceae > Anastatica > Anastatica hierochuntica. The sequence continues at coordinate 78,646 of OVAN01000062.1, forward strand.
TCATCGTATAAAGAGATCTATTGTTGAGTCATAGGTAGAAGAATAAAGACCTCTCCAAAGTTTTTGCATAAAGATTGTTGCTCTTTTCTGACAAAGGAACTCTTTTCTTGTCAAATAAGTCCTGATTTGTCTCTGAATCCGTTTAGTAGCAGCAGCTAAAACATCGGTTCTTCGTGCATCTAGTTCAGCCATCTGCCCTGCCCTGAGAAATATCTTTGTTTTCCCTATCTGAAGATTGATCAGTAATCAAAATGTTAAGTTCATATCGAACTTTTAGCGAGTGTGTTGCTAGAATTTAATCGTTTTTTGGCATACCTGGTAGCCTTTCAAACCCATTTTGTCGCAGATCGAAGCACATGCCGACTTTTCATCGGTTCTGTCAATAGTAGTGTTAGTTTTCTCAGTATTGATTTGTATCAGGAGAGTAAAGTATGCTTTTTTACCCCTCTGGAACATCTGTTGCTAGCATCACAAACCGATCAAGAAACTCGTCGAATGCTCGTTTAGTTGGATAACCAGCACAACTGATTCTTATAGCTTCCAACACACCCTGTTTCACTCATCCTATTAAGCAAAAGCCTTATGGGGAAGACATGAACATGCTCAAACATTAGACTTACTCCGCATCTTAGTTGGTTTAGGACATTGTCATTCTCGAAAATCCCGGGCTTTAGAACTGTATTTGGCTTCACACATCTAATATAATGTGGCTCCGTTGTGTTCAACGTGTCCATCAAAGCTTGAAGTTGTTGCTACAGAGTAAAAGGTTATGTCAAGAATCAAGATCTTCTTGAGCAATGTGTATTTCTATGGTGGTGCTTACCTTGAAACGTGTCCCAATCGATGAAAATTTAGACTGCTTTGATGCGTCTTCAGGGAGCGGTGGAAACAAATTGGCAACAAAAGAGCATTTAGATGCATCTAACAAAGCTTGATGTTCTGCAACAACATAGTCCTTGTTCTTGTCTAGAAACTGCTCTGCTGAGTAAGTAACCTGAGGCAGAGAAACCGCGAACTCTCAGTAACTTACTTTAGCCTAAGCTTTAAAAATTGTGTTTGTATCTCACATCTCCTGCATAGTGGTTAACAGTGAAGGCTGTTCTAGCAAGTTTCGGTTTGCTAAAACGCTTGTGTCCTTTATATGTTTGATACATCTTCTGTGCAAAAGTCTCATGAGTCGACTTTGGAAACATGCTGCAACAAAATGAAACCATATGGTTAACATGCCGAGACGAATCAGTCTTCTTGTTACTATAGATTGATGCACACTTACCATGCTTCATCAAGTAAAGCAATTATGCCTCCTGGTTTCTGCAAGAAACAAGATGCTATTGATTGTACTATTTTCTCTATAGATTTATGATGTTAGTTGCATATAGTTCATTACCTTTTCGATAAGATCTAAGACATCTTGGTTATCGACAAATTCGACATAGCTCCAGTCTATTTCTTCCCTTGTGTACTCTTCTTGCTCCATCTTGAATACATGCTGCAGAGGAAAAGTGTGTAAGATTTTTGCTTGCAATGTGAAGTTTTGGTTACAATGGTTTCATTTCTTACCTGATTGAAATGTTGTTGCAACTTCTCGTTTGTGAGATTGATGCATAGCTGCTCAAAGCTATCGAATATGGCGGTATTAGATCTTAAGATATATGTTTGTAGCAATCATGTCTATCAGGTTTACCTGTTGATCTTGAAGCTTTCGAAACCATAAATGTCGAGGACTCCTATTAAGCTTGTAGCATTCGGGTCTTGACCTATGGAGCTATTGATCTTATCCACAATCCTGCCATAATTGAGTAGCTCACATGTCAAACTAACTGTTTATCTAGAACAAGTCCTCAAGTAAAACCATGTCAAAGGTTTGTTTACCAATCAAACAGCCTGGAGTAGACGGTCTTGGCTAACGCATCACGGTTTAAAGCTGCCGATTCAGGGTCTAGCGGCTTTGTAATGTTACCATCCGGAGTGACAATTACACGCTTACAGAGTGAATCCTCCATCATCTTCTCATCACACCTACATAATATCGAAAAGTTATGTCAACATTGCTAGAATCTTGAGTAATGTTGGTTAGTGTTAAGATGAATGAATGTACATTAGTAATTCAGCTGCTGTCTGAAGATGATATTTTGATTTCTCATCACTAAGTTTCGAAGAATCGGCTTCTTCTCCTTTGATAAAATTGACATTTCCAAGGTGGAGGATCGCAGCAACCACGCGAAATATAGCATCCTAAAGATTGGAAGTTTCAGTACTTTTGAAATTATCTTTTCTATTAGTTAGTCATGATGAGACATAACCTGTGACTCTTGTCCAATACCAACAATGTCCATAGCATTTCTTGTCTCAAGATACTCTCTTGCATCATCTACATTTGAAACCTCATAGCAATTTGTCTGATTCAGATAGTGAAACATCCTTGGATCACCTACCTTGAACTTTTTAGCTTCCTGAAACAAAACACAATCTTACAATCTTCTGTTGCTTCTTTTAGGATTGTTACTTGAGACTTAAGAGAACTTACTTCAGGTGGTGCTGCACAAAGCATGTAGAAGCAGTGATAGTTCCTCTCAGGGTCTGAGACTTGACAAACACGAGACCGTTCGAGTAAGTAAGTCCTTATTGCAGCTCCAGATATCTTCCCACGCTTATCGAATTGAATCTCGACAAACTTTCCAAACCGACTATGTTGCAGAAAGTTACACAAACCAGCAGAAGAAATGTCTAAAAGTAAGTTAATGTTTTCATAGACAACACTCACCTTGAATTGTTGTTCTTCACAGTTTTGGCATTTCCAAAAGCTTCCAAGACCGGATTAGACTAGAAAACAGAACATTTCTTTTTCAGAATGGTGGAAGAAACATTCGTTTTCGTCGCAGATAGCAAAGTAAAATCTCACCTCTAAAACTTGTTGTTCAACACTTCTCCCTTCAGAATCTGATCTACCTCCCATGAATGCAAGATATCTCATAAGCATTTTAGTTGTTTCCGTCTTTCCAGCTCCACTCTCTCCACTAACGAGAATCGATTGGCTTTTCGCCTCGTTTATCATTGCCCTGATTAAGCTTTTTTAGTGAGCCTAACTCCTTAAGAATCTCTACTCAAAGGTACTAACAACAAACTATTTTTTCACCTGTAAGATGTGTCTGCAACAGCAAAAAGATGTGGACTAAGCTCTCCAAATGCAGCTCCTTTATATTGTTCCATCATATGAACACTATACAAATGCGGAAGTCTTTGGAATGGATTCACCGCGATTAAGATGTTTCCGGTATAAGTCTACTCTAATCCAAAGAGTTTATCAAATAAATCTTATAACAAAGTTTTGATCAAAATGAATGTTTTCAAAGTTACTGACATATATCTCATTTAAAGCAAACCGGCAAGCGAGATTGTGAAGGACTCCTGGCTCATGTAGGTAAGCTAATTTAGTCATATCGTCGACTCCTGCAGGCGGCGCCTCTGTATCCTTTGGATACATACTAGAAATACTAACAACAATCTGTATAGCAACAAAATAAGATCAAATCTTTTCCATTTCTTGTGGTTTTTTGATCAAAAGTTTAAAGTTTCTTACGGTTTTTTCATTTGCAGTGAGTACTGTGGCATTGTTTCCATTGATTTCTATCACTTCTCCATTGATCCAAGCGAGTTCTGAATCTTCAACCCATACATGTGATCCTAGTGTGATATTCACAGGAGTCCCCTAACATTTATTCATCTTTTCATTAGTTATATTCAAAAAGAAATATATGTTATGTGACATAAAGTTCTAGTGTATGCTTACCATAACACTTAGCCTGAGAATCTTGTGACAGTTGAAGAACAGAGAGAGAGAGAGAGAGAGAGAAAGATCAAAAGAGAAAGTAATACATATGAATATTGAAAGAGAAAGCTTAAGATGTAGCAATGGTGACAAATCAACTTCTGTTAGATAGTCTCTCTTTGGTCATTAGCTTGAAAGCCTGAACATTTGATCCAACTTTGTTTTGGTGTGAGTCTCTCTTTATCAATCTCTCTGTTCAAAGCTTTATGTTGATTCCTTTTGAGCAAATAATGGGGTCCTCATAGGTTAAACTAAATGTTGAAAGTGGTGCTTTTTAGGAACAATATAAAGTTTTTTTGTATGCTTTTACATTTTGATATTGCAACTACACCAACTTTAGTCTCTCTTGATCAGCCATGGCCAGGTATTGTTTAGCTGTGAAAGTGAATCTCTTTTCTTCTTTTCTCAAACAAAGACAATCATTCACTTTATGTTTTGGCTCCATCTTTCTTGTGAAGAGCCAAAGACTCAAGAGACTTGTTGTGTGTGTGTGTGCTTGAACTTCAAGTCATCACTTTAAAAGTGTAAACTTGTTGAATCTAATGGAAAGTTGTAGAAAAAATATTCAAACTTTCATGTTTATTGAAGCTGGTTTATTTGGACTAGAGTTGGCTTTTTAAAGTTAAAAAATAGAAAAATTATAGTCTAAAGTTTTTATATCATATAGTTTATAGAATATTTAGAACTATGCATCATTATTATCTGTCTAATTTTTCTAATTACTTGATCCAAGAACATCATGATTACATGTGCAATTCTCTGTTTTAGTCTTTTTCATAATTAAATTATAAAATCTCTTCAATATCTCTTATATCAAATTAAAGTGATATTCTGCGTTGTCCACACAATGAAAAATAATAATGATATATAGTTTTTTTAGTTACATAACCTTCCTAAATTTGATTGGTTATACACGTTTGGATAAAAGGATGGTTTAGTTTAAATTTTAAATATTTAGAAATTTGTTTTGTTGATTTTTTAATGGATATATCAACAAATAAAATTAGGAAAATTCGATTTTGCTTGTGTGCTAGATTTGGCCAAAAAACTTAATTTAGTGCTAAATATGAGAATTGCCCTATATATGTTAACCAACCTTTTATTTGATCAAGATTAAGAGAAATATAGATTTTGAAATATACATTTGAAAGATAATATTTAGAAATTTCACTCAAATTTTGTTTGGTAATATATGGTTAATCAAGGAATGAAAATAAAGTTGTCTTTTGAAAATGTCATTAGCCATTTTTATTTAAAGCAATTATATTTAGTTGATTCCTCTAAAGGCATATGATGTATAAACTAAAATATATATATTAAGACGAATTACATAAGAGTCACATTTGTAATCATTTGTTTATTTGTTTATAAGGCAACTCATTAGTAGTCCAAACACTCACATTCACCTATCTCTTACGTTATAGATTAAAAGTGAAAATGAACTTACAACTACTCCTCTTAAGCCATCTATATAGTTGTCTCTTCATGACAAAGATGCATCCTATTTTGTATGATCAACCATGGGAAGTGAAGTAATTAACCCGAAGCCGCGGTTCGATATAAGCATGTCGAAAAGAACTCGAAAACCATGGTCAAGTGTCGTCAAGGATATGCATCACCAAGAGAAACTTATCCAAAGCTCACAACCAAAACAAGAACAAGAACAAGAACAAGAGATTGATCGTAAGAGTTTGAACAATTTGATGAGATGCGAGCAAGAATCAAAAGGAGAAGCTAATGTTAACAAAGAGAGCACTATAGGTCAACAACGTTTTGAGGATGAAGAAGGAATCAACAAGACTTTACAATTGGTGGTGAAGAAAGAGAAACAAGGTGGTGAAAATGGTGTGAAGTTCAAAGGTATGATGGGTCGATATGTTAAGGTCTTGAGTGGTTTGATAAAGGCTAAACGTGACCGCAAAACATCGGTCTTACGGTTTAAAACTTGATTTTGATTGTAACTACGTACGTTTCATGTATGTAATGTCATATACTAGTATACGTATATTATGCGTTATGCTTATGTATTTGGATATTTTTCACGTACGTATGTTACTTGTTATTGATGTGCATGTGTGCTATTGGCATATTAGTTTTGAGAATGTAATTAACACTAAACATGTACCTTGGTTTTGAATCTAATTATGTTTTGAGCTCTTACCAAAATCTTCTAGAGGTAACATTAAACACTATTCATAAACTTTTAAGTTCTTGTAAGTAGGTAGATCGAAGAACCGGTCCAATAAAAATGGTGGCTTTAATCAAAATTTATATAGTTATGACTTTTTATAGATATATTGATTAAAATTTTAATGAAATTTAATTTTATGTATCTTTTAGAATATATAAATATTTATAAATAATATTTAAATAAAGTTAAGTTTTGATGATATTATATACATAACTATTATTAAACAAAAACAATTTGGTGATCCGTAAAATATTTTTAAAAGTTGGTGTCCTAATGGATCGCTTATTTTACTTATGCTTAAGACCGAACCTAAAAATCTGCAAACCCTGACACAAAACTATCGTGAATGAATAATTTACTCCCTCGAATATTCTCGGTAGTTGTTGGAGGACACATGGAAAAATAGATCGGACAATATAAAAAACAATTTATTCTATCTTTAATTATATAAAATTGTTGTTCATACAATAGTTTTGTGGTTACACATGGTGAAATTTCTATAGTTTTATCATATCATAATTTTGAATATTTGATCAACAATTATATTATTGACTTTTCATGTTATGATTCTAGCACGTAGTATGTTTCTAGAGTAAAATATGACGTGTTCTTTGACAGGATAAGGTCTAAACGATACTATGCTCGTTACTTCCACGACTCTGCCTCTAGTCAAACACGTAAAGGCTCTCTATCTATCTCTCTTCCTCTATAAATTCAATATAACTTTTTTACATGATCTAAAAATCTTCAAATCTTGACACAACTCCAAGAACAAAAGGAAAAACATTAGGCAAAATCTCATCTTAAAGTCGAATATTAAGATCAAGTACAACAAGAATGGAGGGAGACTTTGGTATGATATTGATGAAGGTGGCTTTATTTGCAATGGTTCAAGTTTTGGTGTATTTTATCCTCAAGAAATCGTCTAGGGTTTTTTCTAAATCGAATTCTTTGAAGAGGGCTTATAGCTTCCGGCCTATGAGGTCTCTAAGCATCCGTCGGATTCTTGCGGCGCTTCAAGATATTCCTGCAGGCGATGAGATGTCTCCTTCCTCTAACGAATGTTCTTCTCTTTCTTCACCTTCTTCACAAAATGAGACGCAAGAGGCAACAACCACATCATCATCATCTAAGGGAGGCACTATTTGATTTCTCATTTCGTTGTTCTTCTTTTAGTTTGTATCGTTAAATTGTGTGAGGTTGATTGGTTCTCCATGTAGATATTTTATCATTCTTGGTTTATATGTTTGTTTTAAGTTGTATGTATATTGATTCTTGCAAAAGGTTCTACACAAATTGTGTTTACAACATATAGTTTGTAAAATTGAATGCATCATAAGGAGAAGTACATTCTACTCCACTTGACTATGCCAATGTTTCCGGAGAGGAAAAATACACACATGCATATAATAATATATTACACAAATTTAGTTATGGGTGAACACAAAAATTGCTTATGGATAAATTTCAAAAATAGTATTTAACCTATGAACATTAATAATAGCTAAAAAACATGTTGATGAATTTATTTACATGCATTTGAAATATTCAGTGCACTATGTGCATAAAAATTTCCTTAAAATAGAAAATAACATTTATAAAATGAAGAAAAACTAGAAATGTGATGTGATAAATTTTGATATAAAATGGTTAGTAGCTTTGTTCAATATTTGTGCATTTGTTTATAGTTGAATTATGGTGTGAGATTCAAACTATGTTACTTTATAAATCATAAGGCTAAAAGCCACCGACTCAAAATCAATTAAAACCGGTCAAGCACCAAAAATTTTGATCAAATCTTATTCATATTAGTAGGCTTAAATAATTTGAGATAAAAGACACAAACATTGAGTTGTGTGAAGAAATATAATTATCAAGACCGCTCTTAACTCGTCTTGTGAAGACTAGTGGGTAAAAGAACTTCATCTCGGAAAGATTCATTTTTCTGAATGCAAACAAGAAAAGATTAGTCCAAAATACAAATTTTCTGATATCAACCAAAAGTGAAAATCAATCCATAGCAGTAAGAAGAAATACGAGAACAACCACAAAAACTGTTGACCTAAAGAAACAATGAATAATATTAGAATAAGACATACGACCAACATAAAAACTCGTTTCACCATGAACAATTTTTTTGTTACCAAAATAAATCCAAACTCCTTTTAGTAAAAAATATAAATCCAAACTTAATTAATATATGACCCGGATGATTCCAAAACATACTCGACCCTAATCTAATGTCCAAGGAGTAAAGACTTAGGCAAGATTTATCAACAATTTCAAGAATATAATTTTTGAAACATTGCATGTATTATAGTGGTTAAATTAAATTGATTTTGACATTCGTAGTTGGCATGTTCCATCAATAGCATCTAATCTATGCCGGTTTTGGCCGACCATGCTCCGCTTTTGTGAACTCGCTCTTCAACTTGGATTTTCGGTGGATATTTCTTTATACCATAACATTTTTTTGGATTCGTTTTAAACCCAAAAATATCTGGAACCACCCTAATTTCTAAAATTGAAATATCCAAAATTCAAAATATTTAAACCAAACCAAATTGAATAACCAAAATCTCCATGCCTAAAAGGCAAATCTAATCGATGTTAAATTGGAAATTTGCCGGTTCTATTGTGGTTTATAGGTAAAATCGAATAATCAAATCATAAATACATGAAGAGAAAAGGACACAAACATCTTCTGGCATAAGAACATTGGGAATATGGAAATGGTGACGTGGCTACTCTTGATTGGTTAAAACAAAAAACATTTAGTATCAAAACTCTTAAAAAAAGAAACATTATTAGTGAAATCTCAATAACATAAAAAAAAAACCATTGCCGCCTGTCTTGTTCCCGTTGCTTTTGCCCATCTCTATCTGCAATTACTCTCTTTCTCTCTCTCTGATGTTACTTTGGGGAAGATGATAGCTTCTCGATTCTCTCTTATTGCTTCTCTTTAACGCTATCTTAGAACATTTGTTCCTTTCTCTTCTCTTCTCTGTTCTTCACTCTCCTTCAGGTGATCACTGATCTTTGGCTTTTGAGAGGCTTTTGTTAGTGGTTTTAAGATTTTGAAGCTTATGGGTTTACTCTGTTTTTTGTGTTCTTTCGTATGCATGAACTAATTTCGAATCTGATTCAATCGTTAAAGTTTCTAACTTTGGGTTTTTTCACTGAAACACTCTTTTGAGTGAGACTTCAGATTCAATTTCTGGGTCTTAAGAGACTTTCCTACTTGTGAAATCAAGTATGATCTTGTGTCTCGCAATGGACTATCGAGGAGAGAATCAAGGGTTCTGGGTTTTGATTTGTTTTTGTGATAAAGTTTGTTCCTTTACACATCTTCTTCTTCTACTAACTTTATCTTTTAGGGTTCCTTTTTCTTTAACTAAAAAAGCTACTTTTAGCATTTCTCTTCCTTTTCTCGATGATATCGATATAGTAGGAGTGAATCTCAGTTTAGCTCGGATCGCTATTTGATTGAAGTCTATGTCTTTTTCTCTTTAGCTAGCTTATGATTTGCTCTCTTTTAACTCCATATAGTTTTCGAATTGAAGGAAGCTTTGTTTAGTTTGTTTATAGGAGAATTTTAGAAGATGTCTCAAAGGAGAGGACCTGATCCGCCTCCACCCCAGAGGCGGATTCTGCGGACTCAAACTGCTGGTAATCTTGGAGAGGCTATGCTAGACAGTGAAGTGGTGCCATCGTCTCTTGTGGAGATTGCTCCGATTCTTCGTGTAGCTAATGAAGTAGAAGCTAGTAACCCGCGTGTTGCGTACTTATGTGAGTCGAAAATGATGTAAAAGATATTGTCTGATGTGATTTGCTCGTATTCAATAAGATTGACACTAACCTTGGATGCTTCTATCAGGTCGGTTTTATGCGTTTGAGAAGGCACACAGGCTTGATCCCACATCAAGCGGACGTGGTGTTCGACAGTTTAAGACTGCCCTTCTTCAGCGGTTAGAGAGGGTAAGTATCATAGCTTCATTTACTCTTCTTGAGTTTCATTTTTTTCATGCCATTGTCTTGTATTTAAAATCCTTGTCGGGGGGATTATGTGTTGGTTTACCTTATTTGCTTCAACTTCTGCAGGAGAATGAAACTACTCTTGCAGGAAGGCAGAAGAGTGATGCACGAGAAATGCAAAGTTTCTATCAACACTACTATAAGAAATACATCCAAGCTTTGCTAAACACTGCTGACAAAGCGGACCGGTTTGTGTTTGATTGAATTGTTTTCTTCAGAGTTGTGTTTTTTTCTCTACTGTAATCTATTTTATACGATTTTCAATCATGTTTAAAAATTTATTTACTTGTAGTGCTCAACTTACAAAGGCATATCAAACTGCTGCTGTTCTCTTTGAAGTCTTGAAAGCTGTTAATCAGACAGAAGATGTGGAAGTGGCTGATGAGGTGAGGCTGCTACTGAATTAGATGTGTAGTATTAGAACTATTACTGGTTGGTCTGTAGCCATGCTTTCTGAGAACATTTTTATAATCTCATGGATGTGGTCACCGAGATATTGGCTCACTTGTTTCCGTTTATCCTTTTTCTTGCTGGTAGATTTTGGAAGCCCACACTAAGGTGGAAGAGAAAAGTCAAATCTACGTGCCTTACAACATTCTTCCCCTCGATCCTGATAGTCAAAATCAGGCTATAATGAGATTTCCTGAGGTCAACCAAATACAATACTAACTGGTTCATTTCATGTTTACGAGTATTTTTATCAGTAAAGTAAATGTTTGCATACTGTTCTGCAGATACAAGCTACAGTAGTCGCACTTCGTAACACTAGGGGCTTGCCATGGCCAGCAGGTCACAAGAAGAAACAAGATGAAGACATGTTAGACTGGCTTCAAACTATGTTCGGTTTTCAGGTATTTCTAGCGAATATCTTGTTTTTATGTAGCTGACTGAATTTTTTCGCCTACGCTGATTGTGATCCAAACCTTTAAATGGCAGAAAGATAATGTCTCTAATCAAAGAGAGCACTTGATTTTGTTACTTGCTAATGTCCACATTCGACAGTTTCCAAGACCTGAACAACAACCAAAGGTATGTACTCTTTTGAAATTGGATATAATGTCTTCTTGCTCCTCTGTATCTGCACTAATGGCCTAAACTACAATGTACTTCCTTTAGTTGGATGATCGCGCCTTAACTATTGTGATGAAGAAGCTTTTCAAAAACTACAAAAAATGGTGCAAGTATTTGGGTCGGAAAAGTAGCCTATGGTGAGGCTCCTTCTTGTAATGTTTCATTTTAAGTTTCATTTTTGAGTAAATCATTATGCTTTTCTATATATTTTTTGTGTTCCCATTTGTAGGTTGCCGACGATTCAACAAGAGGTTCAGCAGCGGAAACTGCTATACATGGGACTCTATCTTTTAATATGGGGAGAGGCTGCAAACCTGAGATTCATGCCAGAATGCCTTTGCTATATATATCACCATGTACGTATTCAGTTTCCCACTATATATGTTACATATCTATATGGAAGACCTGAAACATTACAATTTGAAAATTAGAGAAGGGCACATGAGTTTGGGGTATGTGAAGTTTTCTCATAGTGAAGATAGGAAAACTGTGATTATATTGTGACATTTAAAACTTAGTAATAATGCAAATTTAATTGCGTTTCAATCCAAGTTTAGTTTTATTTTCTGAATCTGCTCAGATGGCTTTTGAGCTGTATGGAATGTTGGCTGGGAGCGTTAGTCCAATGACAGGGGAACATATAAAACCGGCATATGGTGGTGAAGATGAGGCTTTCCTGCAGAAAGTAGTGACTCCTATATACAAGACAATAGCAAAGGTTGCATGCTTTAATTTTTCTGTCTTCACCATGTTGTCCTCTGTAGCTTTCCTCTGATGCAGTTCCACCAATTTTTCATCTTCATCTTTTGTGCACTGTAGGAAGCAAAGAGAAGTAGAGGAGGAAAGTCAAAGCATTCTGAGTGGAGAAACTATGATGACTTGAACGAATACTTTTGGTACCATGCAGATGATCATCTTGTAACCTTCTGGAATGTTGCTTCTTTATAAGTTGTTCATGATTGGATCCCCATTTTTTTTTAATCTTTTAGGTCAATTCGGTGCTTTCGGTTAGGGTGGCCTATGCGAGCTGATGCTGATTTCTTTTGTCAGACAGCTGAAGAACGTCGACTTGACAAGAGTGATGTATGAGTTAAAGACAAATATTTATTATAAAATTACGTTTTGATCTACCAGCTTATATTGTTCATATTGTGTGCCACGACTTTTAAAACTTTAAATTGTAGTTCACTAAGTCGTAACAAACCTTGGATAGAAGCGTTCTATCTATACTTTTTATGTTTCATGTATCTAGAATTTAGTTTTTGATGTTCACAATTCTGCAGGTTAAACCAAAGACTGGAGATCGATGGATGGGCAAAGTGAATTTTGTTGAAATACGCTCCTTCTGGCATATATTTAGAAGTTTCGATAGAATGTGGAGTTTCTACATCCTGTCTTTGCAGGTACAACTAGTTTTTAAAATGTAACCTTTCCGAACTTGTATTCTGTTGAGCTGTCATGTAATTTGATGTATTATATTTTTAGGCAATGATCATAATTGCTTGGAATGGATCCGGTGACTTAGGCGGCATCTTTGAGGGTGATGTCTTCTTAAAGGTTTTGAGTATCTTCATTACGGCAGCCATATTAAAACTTGCACAAGGTAACGGTTTTGAGTATCTTTGTTGTCTTATTAATCTTTTCATGTTGTAACCGAGTGGAAATTGTTATATTCTTTCCCTTCTTTGACTGCTTGCCAAATTTTCAGCTGTCCTTGATATAGCTCTGAGCTGGAAATCAAGACACAGCATGTCGCTCTACGTTAAGTTCAGATACATCTTGAAGGCGGTTGCAGCTGCAGTATGGGTTGTACTCATGCCAGTAACTTACGCATACAGCTGGAGGAGCCCTTCCGGAGTTGCGCTGACCATAAAGAACTGGTTAGGGGGGCACAGCCATTCCTCACCGTCCCTTTTCATTATGGTCGTTCTTATCTACTTAGCCCCAAACATGCTCTCTATGGTGCTCTTCGCGTTCCCATTCATCCGACGTTATCTTGAAAGGTCTGACTTTAAGATAGTAATGCTGATGATGTGGTGGTCTCAGGTATTATATCCATGTATCTTGTTTCAATAAACTGTTTGTCCATGAATGCTAATAAAGAAGGTAGCTAATCTTGGATCTTGGTGATACATACAGCCAAGGCTGTATATAGGAAGGGGTATGCATGAGAGCGCATGGTCACTTTTCAAGTAAGAGTGTAAAACTTGCATGCGAGGTTGAAAAGTTGGTTGGTCTTACTGCACTGCCTAATGAGGTTTTGTGAATGATATTTAGGTACACGATGTTCTGGGTTGTTCTTCTAATATCAAAGCTCGCATTCAGTTTTTATGCAGAGGTACCACATTTTCCTTAACTTCAGTGTTTGTTTTGTGGTATAACAAGAGCAATGTGTAAGGAACATAACAGCCACTGAGAAATTCTGGTGACAGTGTTATCAGTCCATAAATGTATACCTTTTTCACTCTCCCTCTTCAATGCAGATTAAGCCTCTTATTCTTCCAACCAAAGATATTATGCGAATTCATATATCAGTCTACCGCTGGCACGAGTTTTTCCCTCATGGTAATGGTTACTAGATGTAGACATTAGCTCATTGCATAATGAATTTTTACTGATGTAGTTATTTTTTTTCAGCCAAGAATAATATGGGCGTCGTGATCGCACTCTGGTCACCTGTTATTCTTGTGAGTTGGCAAATTTCTTCGTTGCCAAATGATTTGTTTTTATGCTCTCCCATATCGCTAACTTTCACATGCATGCAGGTTTATTTCATGGACACTCAAATATGGTATGCTATAGTATCAACTCTGGTTGGAGGATTAAATGGAGCTTTTCGACGTCTTGGAGAGGTTCATATTTGCTTTAGAACTTAGTTATTTCATGATGAAGTAGCATGCTCTTGCTTCTTAAGTTTCCCAATATGATAACATCTGAAAAGAGGGTTAATCATTTTCAGATCCGAACACTAGGAATGTTGAGGTCTAGATTTCAGTCCTTACCAGGGGCGTTTAATGCTTGCTTGGTTCCAAACGAGAAGCCGGAAACCAGAAAGAAAAGGGGTATTAAGGCGACCTTCTCACGCAAGTTCGATCAGGTCTGGTCACTTCTCTGATAGCAGTAAATGAAACATAGGACACAACCCAATATTTAGTGAGCAAATGTTTTTTCTCTTAATCATTTCTTATGGATAAAATTCCATTTGAAGTTGTATCATATTTTGGTGATTTCAGATTCCCTCTAGTAAAGATAAGGAAGCAGCACGATTCGCTCAGATGTGGAACAAAATAATCAGTAGTTTCCGAGAAGAGGATTTGATTAGCAATAGGTTGAGTGTTCTCTTGAATTTTCTTCCTTTTTCGATTTGTGAATGATGGTTCAATCCTTTTATTTAGAGAAGAGTTCGGGGGTAATGTTAATTACTATGCAGGGAAATGGAACTCCTGCTTGTGCCATATTGGGCTGACCCTGATCTGGATCTTATCCGTTGGCCACCATTTCTGCTGGCCAGTAAGGTGAGTATTTTGGTCGTAAATATGATCTTAGGTTTAGCCTTCTATTGTTCTTTTGATTACCCGTGTTTAAATGTTGTAGATCCCGATAGCATTGGATATGGCAAAAGATAGCAATGGAAAAGATCGTGAACTGAAAAAGAGATTGAGTGTTGACAGTTACATGACTTGTGCAGTTAGAGAGTGCTATGCCTCTTTTAAAAATCTTATAAACTTTTTGGTTGTTGGGGAGCGAGAAGGACAGTAAGTCTTACAGAATCCCTCACAAATTTGCCTTGTGTTTTTAACTCGGAGATTACCATGCACTTCCCTAATTCATTTTTCTTGTGCAGAGTCATAAATGAAATTTTCTCCAAGATTGATGAACATATAAAGAACGAAACACTGATAGAGGAATTGAATTTGAGTGCTCTTCCCGATTTGTATGGCCAGTTTGTTCGACTAATTGAATATTTGGTAAGTCTTGTAGCCTTACCATGTTGAACACATCTGCATATTTAACATGAAATCAAGGAAACAGCTGAATTTAGTCTACTTGCAACAGATGGAAAACAGAGAGGAGGACAAGGACCAGATTGTAATCGTCTTGTTGAACATGTTAGAAGTAGTGACAAGAGACATAATGGATGACGAAGTCCCAAGGTAAGATCATTTTAGTTAGGTTCTTCAAAATGGTTTGATCACAGTTGTTTGAAGCACACTCACCAGGGTTTTTTATATCACAGCTTGCTAGAGTCAACCCACAATGGATCTTATGTCAATGTAATGACCCCTCTTCATCAACAGCGCAAATATTTCAGCCAACTTCGTTTCCCAGTGTACTCTCAAACAGAAGCCTGGAAAGAAAGGGTAAGATTCTCGTTTGAATTCATATACTTTGCCTTATTCCTGTTTCCTCTGTAGTGGTTTATTTGCCGTATTCCTGTTTCCGCTGTAGTGGTTTATTTGATCTCTTTTGTCTAAGGACCTTCTAAGTTATCTGTCTGCTTTCCTTTTTCATTTGCAGATCAAGAGGCTTCATCTTTTACTTACTGTCAAAGAGTCAGCTATGGATGTGCCAGCCAACTTGGAAGCTCGAAGGCGTCTTACTTTCTTTTCAAATTCGTTATTCATGGAAATGCCAGATGCACCCAAGATCCGCAACATGCTTTCCTTTTCGTAGGTTCCATCCTCTTTCAGCTTAACTTTTTGCCATATATTTGCTCATGTATGAATGGATCTTCTCAATTGAGGAAGCAGTCATGTGATGAATCTTTCTACTGCCTTCTCAATTCTGTATTTCCTGCGAGCGGTATCTTTATTGTCTATGCTTTTTGCTTTTCCATAGGGTCCTAACACCATATTATCAAGAGGATGTTCTTTTCTCCATTAATGGTTTGGAAAAGCAAAATGAAGATGGAGTCTCTATTCTGTTTTACTTGCAGAAGATCTTTCCAGGTTTCACTTTTTCTTCTGTTTCAAATTGTGAGGCTATAATTGTGTTCTAATGTTTAATTCTGTCAACTGAGTCTGTGCGTTACCTCAGATGAGTGGACAAACTTTCTGGAACGAGTTGAATGTGGCAGCGAGGAAGAACTTAGAGCAAGAGAAGAGTTGAAAGAGGAGCTTCGTCTATGGGCATCGTACAGAGGCCAAACACTGACCAAAACTGGTATGCAGTCTTTCCCTTTCTCTAAATTTCATCAAAAGAAATCTGCTACACTTTTTAACTGGAGGATACTTTTTTAGTGCGAGGCATGATGTATTACCGAAAGGCTTTGGAGCTCCAGGCCTTCCTTGATATGGCAAAGGATGAAGGTTCCTTACGAATCATTGTTATGATCTTTTTTAATTCTTAGATACTTTGAAAGTATTACTGAAACTGCTTTTGTTTTGTTTAAGAATTAATGAAAGGGTACAAGGCTCTCGAGTTAACTAGCGAAGACGCATCAAAGAGTGGAAAGTCACTTTGGGCTCAGTGTCAAGCACTTGCTGATATGAAATTCACCTTTGTGGTCTCATGCCAGCAATACAGTATTCAGAAGAGATCTGGTGACCAACGCGCCAAAGACATATTAAGGCTTATGACTACGTATGTCTTCTTTCATTGTAATCCTCAGTTGATTTGTTATTTCTTTCACGGATGCATTAGTTAAGCTTACTATTTCTCTGCCGCAGGTACCCATCTCTACGTGTTGCTTATATCGATGAGGTTGAGCAAACACATAAAGACAGCTACAAAGGGTCAGACGATAAAATTTATTACTCAGCTCTCGTCAAAGCTGCTCCTCAGACCAAACCTATGGATTCTTCGGAATCTGTTCAAACGCTAGATCAGGTATAATTTCAAGATAATTCGAAGAAAACTGACTAGAACACTTTTGACGCTTGTGCTTAATTGTTTTTGAAGTGAGGCTCTAGAGTAGAGCTTTTTTGTGACTTTTCTTTTGGTTTGCTCTTTTCCCATTTGCTTGCATTTTCCTCAAAACCATATGTGGTCACACTGTTGTGGAGACTGAGTTTATATATCTTCCTGCAGCTTATTTATCGGATTAAGCTACCAGGACCTGCAATACTGGGTGAGGGAAAGCCAGAAAATCAGAACCATGCTATTATTTTTACACGCGGAGAAGGGTTACAGACAATCGACATGAACCAGGTGTGCCTACCAATTTTCTTTTTATTTGATCTTAGTATCCTTGTGAATTTCATTATATGCTCTATAATTGTTATTGTTTTGGTCTTCACGAAAAAATCTTTAAAATACAAAACATTCATCGAACAGGATAATTACATGGAAGAAGCTTTCAAAATGAGGAACTTGCTGCAAGAATTTCTTGAAAAGCATGGAGGCGTAAGAACCCCTACAATTCTTGGACTTAGAGAGCATATTTTCACTGGAAGGTATCATCACATCATGATCTTGTACTGCAATTTTAGACGGTCTTTTGTGTTCTTCGGGCTCACAATTTCGTACTTATCTCGTTTCTTGTGGCAGTGTTTCTTCTCTTGCATGGTTTATGTCAAATCAGGAGAATAGTTTTGTTACTATTGGGCAGAGGGTGCTAGCTAGTCCCTTGAAGTAAGTTTTTTTCAGTTTCTGAAATAATCTAATGAAAATTTGGATTTGTATTGACCTTTTGTTTGGACTCCTCCAGGGTACGATTCCATTACGGTCATCCAGATGTTTTCGATCGGCTGTTTCACCTTACCAGAGGCGGTGTTTGCAAAGCTTCTAAAGTTATCAATCTAAGTGAAGACATATTTGCAGGCACTTGCTTCATCTCCTTTTTCACATTAAGATCTGGCTCTATAAGTTTTCTTCGTTTTCTCATACCTTTGCTTTTTTTTTTCAGGTTTCAACTCTACTCTACGTGAAGGCAATGTGACTCATCATGAATACATACAAGTTGGAAAAGGAAGAGATGTGGGACTCAACCAGATTTCAATGTTTGAAGCAAAAATAGCTAACGGAAACGGGGAGCAAACTCTAAGCCGTGACTTATACAGGCTAGGCCACCGATTTGATTTCTTCCGTATGCTCTCTTGTTATTTCACTACAATTGGGTTCTATTTCAGTACCATGGTAAGTCAAAGTCTCCTTCTTTTATCTGACAATCAGTATGATACATGAAAATTTATCTCAGTATGCAACATTGTTTTTCTCCTTTTGCAGTTGACCGTGCTTACGGTCTATGTATTTTTGTATGGCCGGCTGTATCTTGTTCTTAGTGGACTTGAAGAAGGATTGAGCAACCAGCGAGCTTTTCGCTCCAACATGCCTCTTCAAGCAGCACTTGCTTCTCAATCATTTGTGCAGATTGGTTTCTTAATGGCCTTACCTATGATGATGGAGATTGGACTCGAGAGAGGATTCCATAACGCCTTAATTGATTTTGTACTGATGCAGTTACAACTCGCTTCCGTATTTTTCACGTTCCAACTGGGGACGAAAACTCATTACTACGGAAGAACATTGTTTCATGGAGGTGCAGAATACAGAGGCACCGGGCGTGGCTTTGTGGTGTTTCACGCCAAGTTTGCTGAAAATTACAGGTTCTACTCGCGCAGCCATTTCGTGAAGGGTATTGAGCTGATGATTCTCCTGCTCGTGTATCAGATATTTGGCCACGCCTATAGAGGCGTAGTTACTTATATTCTGATTACCGTTTCAATATGGATCATGGTGGTGACTTGGCTCTTTGCACCTTTCTTGTTCAATCCCTCTGGTTTCGAGTGGCAAAAGATTGTAGATGATTGGACAGATTGGAATAAATGGATATATAACCGAGGAGGAATCGGTGTTCCTCCAGAGAAGAGTTGGGAGTCTTGGTGGGAGAAGGAAATAGAACATCTTCGACACTCAGGAAAGCGCGGTATCATCCTCGAGATCATTCTGGCTATACGTTTCTTCATCTTTCAGTACGGACTCGTCTATCAACTCAGCAATTTTAAACAGCAAAATCAAAGTTTGTGGGTGAGTTAGCTTTTACCTCATCTCATGTTGCTCTGCTCGCTCTTCTTATTTACCGAATCTCTTGATTTTAAAAACTCGATGTTTCACAGATTTACGGAGCTTCATGGTTCGTGATCTTGTTCATATTACTCATTGTGAAGGTATGGTAACTAACTCCATAACATTTCTGAGAACTGAATTTAATCGGTTTAAGCTGGAGCCAACGGTTACTAAACCGAATTCAACTAATCACAGGGTTTGGGCGTGGGAAGGAGACGATTCAGCACAAACTTCCAGCTTCTCTTTAGGATCATCAAGGGTCTTGTGTTCCTCACATTTCTCGCAATCCTCATTACTTTCATAGCTCTTCCTCTTATTACACCTAAAGACATCTTCGTCTGCATGCTCGCCTTTATGCCAACCGGATGGGGAATGTTGCTTGTAAGTCCTCCTTACTCCCCATGTAAGACATCTTTATGTTCTTCTGGTTAATGAGATAAGTTGCTACATGCTTTTGTTTCAGATTGCACAAGCTTGTAAACCTCTGATTCAACGGTTAGGGATATGGTCATCGGTTAGGACGCTAGCTCGAGGGTATGAGATACTAATGGGTTTGCTTTTGTTCACTCCAGTAGCTTTCTTAGCTTGGTTCCCATTCGTGTCCGAGTTTCAGACAAGAATGCTCTTTAACCAAGCGTTTAGCAGAGGTTTACAGATTTCGCGTATTCTTGGTGGTCAGAGAAAAGACAGATCTTCCAAGAACAAAGAGTGAAAACATAAGAAGAAAACAGAGTGATTTGTATATATATTGTTGTATTAGAGATTGAACCTTAAGTAACACAGGTTATGTGTATTAGCTTACTACTTTCTTTATTAAGTAACCAACAGATTCCTACATTTTGTTTTTGCCATTTTGGTTTTGGTTTAGGGGTGAGCTTTCGGTTCGGTTAAAAATTGTTCTTTGGGTTTTGGATAATTCGGTTTTCGAAAATTGGAACCAATGGAGTTTGGTTTTAGTTCTATTGAATTAGGTAACCATTCGGTTATTTTGAATTAGTATTCTTTTCAAAAGTCTTTTTTTGTAGTTTCGGTTATTTTTGGATATCCGAAATATTTTAGTTTGGTTCGGTTCTGATATTTTCGGCTCTTTCAAAAGGAGTAACCATTCATGTGTTTTAGAAATTTGGTTCGGTTATCATTCGGGTTTTAGTGACGGTTCGGAGAATTCCTATTAATGTTTTTATTAATCTACAATAAATGCTTCTTCAGAGAATCGATCATCATACTTCTTGATGTAAAAGCATTAGTTAACCCTTTAATCAACCAGATTTTCACAATTCGATTCGGTTAAATTTTAAACCGAAAATTCTCAATTTGATTGAACATTGGAACACATAGACATCTCTTTTGATACTTCAACAAGTCTAATTAAAACCTCATAACATCTCTTTATCTCTTATTTATAAACACAAAAGAAAAACATCATTATTACAACTTAAGTATTAACTCATTATTAATAGCTTCATATATAACATTACACCATTTTGTCTTTTGTCTTAATCATATCATCGAAATTTATTCATCTTGTCGAATAATAATAAGTTAAAAAGTTAGTAGACAGGACTAGCCACAGGAGTGAAACCAAGCACCTGCTTAGAATGTAGCCATGGTTGAATAACCACAACCGAATCAAACATCCTGCTCGTGCCATCGGGTTGAGTCACTTCGATTCTAAGATTGTATTTGATCCCGGCCACGACTTGTTTTTGAGCCGCCACGACTCGGCTAAACGTTAAGGGACTCAACACGGCTGCGTCGGATTTCGAAATGGATCCTATGTTTCCTTGCTCGTTCTCTGCTTGTAAATTGAATTGCTCCACGCAGTACCTTTGATCACACAATCACATCACATTTCTATAACTCATGTATAGAATATAACTAAAACCTATGCCGAAAGTTAATATGTATAGATCGACTGGTCAGAACTTTAGAAAAAATATTATATATATAAAAAGTTCGGTCTCTAAAACCGTTAAAGTTTATAACCACAAAAATCTTAGAACCAATACCGTAAAAGTTTATAACCACACAATCTTAGGACCAAAACTTTAGAAAATATATCATATATAAGAGCATCTCCAAAAAGAAACTTCATTTTGAAGTTTCTAAAACTT
Organism: Anastatica hierochuntica; assembly: GCA_900406275.1. Taxonomy (NCBI): domain Eukaryota; kingdom Viridiplantae; phylum Streptophyta; class Magnoliopsida; order Brassicales; family Brassicaceae; genus Anastatica; species Anastatica hierochuntica. The sequence continues at coordinate 99,893 of OVAN01000062.1, forward strand.
TATATTTGAAGTTTTGAGTTGTTTCTCTCCAAAAGCAAAACTTCAAATATAACTTTAAAAATAACTATATTTTACATTATGATCCTTATACTTATCCTAATTAATTTAATTCACAAAAACTTTTAATAAATATTTGAAGTTTTAGAGAGTCTTTTTGAAATGCTCTAAGAGACTCGGTCTCTAAAACTGTAAAAGTTTATAACCACAAAAATTTTAGAACTAATACTGTAAAAGTTTATAACCACATAATCTTAGAACCAAAACTTTAGAAAAGATATTATATGTAAGATACTCGGTCTCTAAAACGGTAAAAGTTTATAACCACAAGAATCATAGAACCAATACCGTAAAAGTTTATAACCGCACAAATCTTAGGACTACTACCGGCAATATGTATATGCGGTTTCAGAAACCGTAAAAGTTTATAACTACACAAATCTTATGACCAAAACTTTAGAAAATATGTTATATATAAGAGATTTGGTCTCCAAAATCGCAAAAGTTTATAACCACATAAATCTTAGAACCTTAAGTCCAATACTGTAACCGCATAAATCTTAGAGCTCATACTGAAAATATGTATATGTGGAGGGTATCATGCATGTATGTATATACCTTCCAAGTTCTTGAACTTCCATATTGGTCAAAACGTTAGGAACATCCGACATCCCTCCGAGGATAACCGGCTGTCTTGCAGCGTTCGCCGAAGGAGTCACCACGGCGATCACTAGAAGCACTAACAATGACAACCTAAGAGAGACCTTCAACATTTTGCTTCTCACTTTGTTCTTTGGCTTTAGTTTTTGATCTTTTGTGTGTGTGCTTTGGTTACCTCTTAATGTTATGTTTCTTTAAAACACTCCTTTGTTAATGTGTGTTGTGTGTGTGAGAGAGAGAAAGAGAGTGAGAGACAAAGTGTTTATATAGATTGAGAGATAAGAGAAGTGTTTGTGTTTACGTGAAAAAATGGAGTCCCATGCCATCGGCACCTTCGGGATTCCGCATCTTTTAAGTTACCTTCTCATTAAAAATTCAGTCTTCACGTGAAGTTAGCCCCACCATTTAACTTATGTGACATGCTCGGAGATTACTAGATTTGTTTTATTATAAATCGGATAATATTTCAAATTTAATCTATAGTTTTTTTGTAAAAATCCAAACATTTTTTAAAGCGTTTATGTGATTCACGAGTCCGCAATTTATATCAAATTACTAATAAAGTGTTGGTTCAGTGGTAAAAGTCTCTCTATTAAAAGAGAAAATTACGGGTTCGAACTGTGTTGGAGAAGTTGGCTCGTCAAAAATGAATATCTTATATGGTCTGACCCGTCTTAGAGCATTAGAGGTCTACAAACCCTCTGAACTTCCTGATTATGAAAAAAAAAAGTTTATATCAAATTGGGAGGATTTAAATTAGGATCTTCTAGTTTGAAAAATAAAACATGCGAGGTACAAAATATCTAAATAAAAAAAAAACCGAAAAAACGGTTGAAAAAACGTATAATCAAATACAAAACAAAAGATCTCCTAATTTAAAACAAATATTTTCAAAAAAAAAAAGAAGACACACACATTTCAACTACTGAACCATGTCATTTATCAGTGAATCAGTAACATGTTAAGAAGACATAAGTTTTGGTTTTTTGTCTACAAAGTTTTGTTTGTGTTTCATTGAAAGTTTAAAAACAATATGGTATTTTATTGTTAGTGCTTAAATCAAACCTATAGTTTAGTAATTAGTATTATATTTCATGTTCTATATATTATATTGTTTCTATGGTATCCGTATATCTACATTTGAACCAATAAGATGTCAAGTTATAATTTGACCAAAGAGATCATGCATGCATGGGTCTCTAGCCCTTTTTCTTATCGCCTCGATTCTAAATTATTATTGTCTTTTTGTTGGTTACTATTTATAATGCAAGAAATGTCTAGAAGCTCGACACGTATCAATTGTATTTGACATCTGCCCTCTCTTCTCTTCGCATGCTGCTCACGTAGCACCTCCTCTTACGTGTCACCAAAGTATACATACATTATTATAATTCACTCACTTACGGACAAAATTATTTAAAAATATATTTCAAAATTCATGATACATGATATATATTGAGGCCAGCAACAAATTTGAGAAGATTTGTGTATGATACAAGATATAATTTTTCTTTTTCACATACATCATCTTAAAACATTCTGCATAAGTTTATATATTTACTAGTGGTTTATACATTCTATAGTTTATACATAAGGTGATGGTTTCCACTAGTTGAAGAGTTGTCCTCTTGGTTTAGACCAAGGATCAATCCCCTCTAGTGCGAAATTATTAGTTCTACGTGTGGCCACACAGATATGAGTCCATTGCGTACGGTCCTTTTGAATATTCGGAAAATGATCCATCTGCGGACTCTATCTCCCATCCAGAAGTTAGGCCTAGTTCTTTAATAGATCAAGGTTTAACCCTTTTTTATCAAAAAAAGAAAGTTTATATATTTACGAAGAGATCGTAAATCTACTTCCCTAAACTGAATATGTTACAAGCAGTGTGAGACATAATAATTCACTGATTTTGAGAAAAATTCAAAAAAAATGAAAAACTTGTTTTAATGCATAGTTGCATCGTTCACTTACATAGGATGATGGTCAAAGAGTTTTAGAACATTTGTTGTCTCCGTTTCTTTAGATAATTGAGATTTTATATCGGTTACTTCACTTATTTAAGCCGTATATGAAGTTTTTAGAAATTAATTGATAAAAAATTGAATTGATGCCCATACACCATGAAAATTTTTTAGAATACATTAATATATATGTAGAATGTGGATACAAATTTTAAAAAAAACACTCAAGATTATAAACTTCAGTTTATTGAGCATTTTCCAAAAAATTCTATATTTTCGTAGGGGTTAACTCACTGATTTTGAGAAAAATTCAAAAAAAATGAAAATCTTGTTTTAATGCATAGTTGCATCGTTCACTTACATAGAATGATGGTCAAAGAGGTTTGGAACATTTGTTGTCTCTATTTCTTTAGATAATAGAGATTTTATAACGGTTACTCCACTTATTTAGGTCGTATATGAAGTTTTTAGAAATTATTTGTTAAAAAAATAGAAGTGATGCCCATACACCATGAAAAAGAGTTTAAAATACATTATTATATATGTAGAATGTGGTTACAAATTTTTAAAAAACACTCAAGATTATAAATTTCAGTTTATTGAGCATTTACCAAAAAAACTCTATATTTTCGTAGGGGTTAACTCACTGATTTTGAGAAAAATTCAAAAAAAATGAAAATCTTGTTTTAATGCATAGTTGCATCGTTCACTTACATAGGATGATGGTCAAAGAGGTTTGGAACATTTGTTGTCTCTGTTTCTTTAGATAATAGACATTTTATACATGTTATTCCACCTATTTAGACCGTATATGAAGTTTTCAGAAATTAATTGATAAAAAATTGAATTTATGTCCATACACAATGAAAAAAAAGTTAAGAATAAACTAATATATATGTAGAATGTGGTTAAATTTTTTTAAAAAACACTCAAGACTATAAACTTCAGTTTATTGAGCATTTACCAAAAAACTCTATATTTTCGTAGGTCACTGATTTGAGAAAAATTCAAAAAAATGAAAATCTTGTTTTAATGCATAGTTGCATCGTTCACTTACATAGGATGATGGTCAAGGAGGTTTGGAATATTTGTTGTCTCTGTTTCTTTAGATAATAGAGATTTTATATCGGTTACTCCACTTATTTAGGCCGTATATGAAATTTTCAGAAATTAATTGAAAAAAAAAAAGAAGTGATGCCCATACACCATGAAAAAGAGTTTAGAATACATTAATATATATGTAGAATATGGTTAAAATTTTTAAAAAACACTCAAGATTATAAACTTCAGTTTATTCAACATTTACCAAAAAACTCTATATTTTCGTAGGGGTTAACTCACTGATTTTGGGAAAAATTCAAAAAAAATTAAAATCTTGTTTTAATGCATAGTTGCATCGTTCGCTTACATAGGATGATGGTCAAAGAGGTTTGGAACATTTGTTGTCTCTGTTTCTTTACATAATTGAGATTTTATATCAGTTACTCCACTTATTTAGAACGTATATGAAGTGTTAATAAATTAATTGATAAAAAAATATAAGTGATGCCCATGTACCATGAATAAAAGTTTAGAATACATTAGCATATATTTCTAAAAGTTTTTAAAAAACACTCAAGATTATAAACTTCAGTTTATTGAGCATTTACCAAAAAAACTCTATATGTTCGTAGGGGTTAACTCACTGATTTTGAGAAAAATTCAAAAAAATGAAAATCTTGTTTTAATTCATAGTTGCATCTTTCACTTACATAGGATGATGGTCAAAGAGGTTTGGAACATTTGTTGTCTCTTTTTCTTTAGATAATAGACATTTTATCCAGGTTACTCCACTTATCTAGGCCGTATATGAAGTTTTCAGAAATTAATTGATAAAAAATTGAATTGATGCACATACACCATGAAAAAAGTTTAGAATACATTAATATATATGTAGAATGTGGTTACAAATTTTAAAAAAACACTAAATAGTATAAACTTCAATTTATTGAGCATTTCCAGAAAAAACTCTATATTTTCGTAGGGGTTAACTCATTGATTTTGTGAAAAATTCAAAAAAATGAAAATCTTGTTTTAATGCCTAGTTGCACCGTTCCCTTACATAGGATGATTGTCAAAGAGGTTTGGAACATTTTTTGTCTCCGTTCTTTAGATAATTGAGATTTTATATCGGTTACTCCACTTATTTAGAACGTATATGTAGTTTTAATAAATTAATTGACAAACAAATATAAGTGATGACCATGTACTATGAATGAAAGTTTAGAATACATTAATAAATATGTAAAATATGGTTACAAGTTTTTAAAAAACATTCAAGATTATAAACTTCATTTTATTGAACATTTACCAAAAAACTCTATTTTTTCGTAAGGGTTAAGTCATTGATTTTGAGAAAAATTCAAAAAAAATGAAAATCTTGTTTTAATGCATAGTTGCATCGTTCACTTACATAAGATGATGGTCAAAGAGGTTTGGAACATTTGTTGTCTCTGTTTCTTTAAATAATAGAGATTTTATATCGGTTATTCCACTTATTTAGGTCGTATATGGAGTTTTCAAAAATTAATTTATCGAAAAATAGAAGTGATGCCCATAAACCATGAAAAAATTTTAGAATACATTAATCTATATGTAGAATGTGGTTACAACTTTTTTAAAAAATACTTAAGAGTATAAACTTCAATTTATTGTGCATTTATCAAAAACTCTATATTTTCGTAGAGGTTAACTCACTGATTTTGAGAAAATTTAAAAAAAATGAAAAACTTGTTTTAATGCATAGTTGCATATTTAACTTACATAGGATGATGGTCAAAGAGGTTTGGAACATTTGTTGTCTCTGTTTCTTTAGATAATAGAAATTTTATACAGGTTACTCCACTTATTTAGGTCGTATATGAAGTTTTCAGAAATTAATTGATAAAAAAATTGAATTGATGCCCATACACCATGAAAAAGAGTTTAGAATACATTAATATATATGTAGAATGTGGTTAAAAATTTAAAAAAAAAAAACAGTCAAGATTATAAACTTCAATTTATTGACCATTTACCAAAAAACTCTATATTTTCGTAGGGGGTTAACTCACTGATTTTGAATACTTTCTCATACTTTCTTTAGAGCCATACATAGAGATTAATAACGTAAAATTTACCAACAATTAATTCTAAATCTTTACTATTTTAAAGTTTTTGTGGAAAAAGTATACGCAAAGCTGTGATAATGTGGAGACATGCAATAGCTTAAATCCTAATTTATGAGTTGTGTGAACTTGTGATCACTCACAAAACTTAGAGATGGACATGATTACCGGAACCGAAGAACTGAACTAAAAGAGTATAAAATATCAAATCGAAACTGAACCGAAGTTAGAAAATAAACGGATGGTTCAAAATTTTGGAAATCGAAAAAAAATCGGAATCAAATGGATAACCAACAAAATACCAAAATTTAGTTTTAAAAACTCGAAACTAATCGAACATTAATAGTCAAATGGTTACTTAATCCAACAAAACCGAATCAAAATATTATAGGAACCGAATTATTTCAGATTTTGAGAACAAAATAAATCGAAAATCGAAAATCTAACCGAATGGAATCGAAATACCGAGTGTATAGGAGTAGCCAAGTCTATAAGATTAAACTTGAGTTATTCAGCTTTTCTCTAGAGATTATCTATTGCCTTCAATTGGAGAAGAATTGTAATAGCAGTATGGACATGGTGGAAATTAATAGATCACGAGCTCTAAGTTGTCCATAGAGGCCCCTTAGTGTAAGTGGATGTCTTCCTAGATTCTAACTACACACCAGCCCAATGAAATTTATTTACTAAAATAAATTTTTGGGCCCATAACATATATTACACTAAATAATTTAATATTTTATATCTATTTTTTTTATAACCATCTAATTTATTAACTAGCCGAGGACATTGTAATCCGGTGGTTGAGTCTCTAGAGCTAACCCTCAGACATTAGGGTTTGACCTTCTTCCAACACAAAGTGGAGAAAAACATGTGATGTTCTTGTTAGAAGCAAAGCTTCACAATCTGCTTCAAATATCGAAACAGAGCTCAA